>VOMN01003494.1:0-32459 GCA_014899125.1 Orchestia grillus
ATCATCAAAAATTTTAGCCAAAAATGCTCACGTACGACCTAAATGTTTTCTGGAAGCATTTTTACAAAATAAAATCCACATTCTATTAACAGGTCGGTACAATTTTCCGGAATATATGAATATACAATTAAATAAATTTTGTAAAATTATTGATACAATCAATGGCATTCTTTCTTCAATTTAATTTTTTTATACGTATTATGCTTCCATTTTTCGGTTAATATTCACTCTAATGCTATTTTTCATTCCTGTCGACGTAGTCTATTTACAAATGCGCAGGTGATACTTCCAAAATTTTCGTAGTTTTATTCCCTTGAAAATGCACGCAGTAAGTATGCGAAAGCTTGAGTGAATAAATAAAAAACCCAGTTGATTTTTTGAACTATTCTTACAAGATGGATCCTGTGCGTCCCCCATTCTAACAAATTATATGCAAAATTGCCAAGAAAAAAGTTTCGATAACTGTGTTTATTGGGTGGTGTGTTTCAAGGTACGAGATTCAAGGAATTCGACCGCCTAGTAAGCGCTCCTCCAAAGATTTCGACCCAGGCGCGAAGTTCCACGTGCCGGCAAATGTTCCCTACGTGAGGTACGTTCCCCGGGTATCAACAAATCTAGTAATACTGATGTGTATTTTAAAGCGATGCTACCCGATTCTTTTGGTAGACAGTGCCTGTATTCATACGTCGTATATTCTTTTCATTTGCATTGCTAGAGGCTTTACGTTTCGAGGTAGTTCTAACAATCGTAAAAATGGGTTCTGTATCCCAGATACTTCGTGGCGTTCATCCTGCAGTTCCAGTTCCATAAAGCGCTGTGCCTGAAGGCAGGCCAGTACAGCAAATTTGATCCCGCACTCCCACTCCACCATTGCAACATCTACCAGTCCACAGAGGCGGGCAATGCTCTAGGGTGAGACTTGCCACTTTCGATTCCTGCTGTGTACGTACAACTTTTTGTTGCAAATTTTTAACTTCTGGAAATTTCTGCGTCGATTGTGCGGAAAGGAGAACTGCTTGCACTCGAAGCTGATGGTAACAGTTGTCTAAAAACGGCTTCAAATCATGTTTTTAGTGGAAGTGAAGTTATAAAATTTGATTTCAGAATGAGACTGTCCTGTAGTTACTTTGATCTAATAATACTAATATTCTTAAAGTCCATCGAACTTCAGCGCTAAACCAACACGCTCACCAAGCTTTACCCGGCTTGCCGCGACAGAGACATGCTCAAGTTGGGTGCGTCAAAGCCGTGGCCCGACGCTCTCGAGGCTCTGACAGGTTCTCGACAGATGGACGCGACCATACTGCGCGAGTACTTCAGTCCACTGGAGGAGTGGCTCAAGCTGGACAACCAGCGACACGGAGAATATGTCGGCTGGCAAGAAGATGGTGAGTGGCAATGCTGGGTAGTGCTAGTCATGTGCCTGTGGGTGTAGGCTAAGAGACCTGTGGGTGGCAATGTAATTGTGTGTAGGTGATTTGGTCGATAAATGGGGATTGAGGATATTTTGTAATATCCAGTAACATTTCACCATCATCAATTCAGGTAATTCAGTGTACTGGATAAAGGATGTAATGTGAATCGTTTGTGCTGGTGCTAATACTGGGTGAGTCGTTATTGTATTGAAAGTACCTCAAATATTATGCAAGTTCTGACTCTACTTTCTACCAGTTTTTGGTGTGTCACCCTCAATTGAACAATGACCATCACATTATGCTTTATGAAGATATAAACAATTTTCAAAATGTTTACTCCATAACTACTTTTATCGAAGCTGTTCATATAACTTCGAAGAGAGTAATTTTGCCAGCATTTCGTTTTATGTTCATTTATTTGTTTATGTCCTAATTTATTTTCATCAATTGACACGGTAAAATTGAAAATGGTCATGAACAAGCTCTCGTTTTTACCGAATTTCAGGTCAGAAAATTCTAAATGAGATTTACTCACTATTGTCAGAGCAGCAGATGTCCAAACAAATATGAAGCCATCGCCGTACGATTTTGAGTTTACTATTCATAAAATTCATTTTGCAATGTAATTTGACAATAAATGCATGGAAGAAAGTCAAACTTAACTTCAAACGTAGCTCTTAGAGGAAGCGTGGACACTTGATTCGTTTTATCTCATTAATATAATTGATGGAAACTTATCAGAAACGCTCGCACCGGTTCGAAAATAGAGCCAACCCTCATGGCGAAATCATGATTGAAAAGAAATGGCGAAATCATGATTGAATTTTAATTTTTCAAAGCAATAAAATTGCGTTTTTAACGATTTGGTTGCAGGTGGGGGGCTTTAATAAATGATTATTACGCTGCACACTTGCTGTAGGGTGAGGTAAGTGAGATGAAAATATTAGTACGTTGGAAATGTGCACATACCATTCTTGAGGGAGTTAGTCAGTTTTTAAATTGTTTGATGCACCTCTGCCGTATCAGGACAATGTTGCTAAAGGACGGCTCTATCTGTACACTCATTACCTGTTTATGGCATGTACGTAATTTCAAAGCATTATTTTCTGTGTTATTTTTTCGCTACTGTACGCACTTGTGTCAAATTCTTGAGTGCTTTCTCGCCTTAGCATAAAGATCCTCTTGGCACCCGACGCAAAGAATGACGAAGTACATGTTAGTTTTACGATCTAATTATCAAACTTTGATCGAGACACCTGAAGATTTCTTTAATTCAAGAGAATCTACCATCTTCCATTGCAGTCCATTCCGAGAATAGTCTCAAATTTTATTCTTTCATCAAATGGAATTGAATACACCAATAATTCGTAACGATGCCTTAAGAAAACTTAATTTTAACGTGCAAATGTTACAAGCAAACCGCAATGAAACAATTATGAGAGTATAAAAGAGCGACAGGAGGTTTATACAACTCTTCATCCTCAGAAGACGAGCTGTGCGGCAGTTACGCCGCGGGGCCGCTTCAGCTTCACGGTGTGCTGGTGACGGTTGCGCTCGGTGCTTCTCTATTGCGTCTCTAGTGCAACTCGAGGTAATGAATACTTCATTTCGAATGGTGATATCCATTGTATTCGTCAGCCCTCAACTTTCTGTACTGTTGATCATTTAGACATTTATTTCTGTGTTCCCTCCAACGCGATCTCTTCAGAAGACCAACTAATGGTTGTTATAAACCGCTGCCAGGGCTCGTTACTGTGCTGCGACTGCTGAATCCAAAAGCATGTATTTATCTGCATTTACTCAGTAAACATGCAATAACTTCATATTCTTCACCGTTGTTCATATGTGACAAGGACAATGCAGCGAAATTGGAGATAAATTAACGTGCCTTTTTTTTTTGTAAATCATGCTACCTTGTTTCCAAACGTACTTGCCGCGGACAATATGTCGCATGCTGTGAGGTCCGCTCTAGTTGATCAGTTTTGAGTTCACTTGTATATTTGTTACACTTTTTTCAGCTGTAATAAATGTAACGTAGAATATCAAACAAACTTAAGATCTGTGTAAGTCTAAATTACTCTACCGAAACGTTCCCTAGGTGTTCAAAAATTATGTTTTACTTTACCTTTGCGAGGAATATTTTACCAGTTTTAAATTCAATTAAATTGAAGCTGAATAGTTTTTACGAGCAATCTTATAACTTGCCACTTGAAAACCTTGATTACCCAAGCCCGTTTGTTAGAAATAGTGTAAGGTATTTGTTTAGGAAGTTTAGAAATGGTTTTGGATAAGTTATTAATCTGTTCGAACGTACAAATATGGTGTTCCGTATCATTTTGGGGTTGTTAAAAATTTATCGAGTGCTTCAAATGCTTCTGTTACGCTACAGTAAAATTAAAAAATTAAAATGTATAAAATGTTGCCATAAGATTCAAGTTTGGAGTTAGGTGTAATAATTTTCTACATTATTGTTTCCTTGAATCAGGAAAAAAATGTAAGGTAAAATTGGTAGGATTAGGGTTTTTAGTCCATTTTAATTGCGAGCGAGATGAGAGAAATAACTCCTCGGATTATACAGCGTTTCACATTAGGGATATATCTTTATTGTTGATGCGAAATTTGGTAATTTCCATCGAAGTCCATGGTCTGAATGCAATTGAATTACAGTATTAGCAATAGAAATATCTGACACTGAAACTTGAAATAATGCGAGGTAAAATTAATTTGGTTACAATTTAAGTACTGTAAGTAACAATTCTTTTTCGTTTGAGCGCTAATCGTCTATCCTGAGCATGCGTAGCAGTAGTGATGACATCACTTAATGCATCACTGATGTAAATCTTCTCTACAGCGCAAATTTTATCTTGGCATTTTAATTATTTTATTATACTTTAATCTCTCGATTCGGAATATATTTTACGAAACAAATCTATAGAAGAGCCTACGAAGTTATAATCAAAGTGAGCAAAAAGATTTTCAGTTGCATTTTAGGTATACGGCAAAATATGTTGGCATTTTCTAAACAATTCGAAGTACTTTGTAAATTACTAAATTTTCATTGGTTGATTCATTAGCTATTTCATTGCCCCAGCTTGTTGCGTTTGAAGGCATATATTATTGTTATCCAGTACAAAATGAATTGAAAATATATATTTGTTCATATATCACAAGAAATGAATAATTAATTTTCCTCCCAGGGTCCAGTTGGTTATGGCTTAATTTGGAGCCCCAGATAATCGGGAACCCTTATAGTTCGTGTGCCACTATGAAGCGGTGGATAAATGTCTTACGGTGTTGCCAAAATCCTGTGCTGATATCTTGGATCATTTGTCTGTATGTAAAATTTGCGTTTTTAATAATTTTTGCCTCACTGAAGTGCTCAAGCACACTACTACGTTACAGATATGCTAGCTGAACTCGTCTAGGCAAAACTAACAACAGAAATCTACGCCAACACAAGAAATCAAACCGCATACAATACTTAACTAACAATGGAGTAGAAAAAAAGGAAAAGGATACCGAAATAAGACACACATGAGAAAAGGAGAGAGAAAAAAGAAGAATACGAAAGATATAAAAAACAGTACCCAACCAAAAATTTAATTAAATAGAAGCATAACACATACAAAAAACAAAGTAGAGCTTCATAAAGACATAAAATGATAACAAAACCTAAACAAAGACTGATGAAATCATTCACAGAAACCAGACAACCAAAGTAAAATGATGCCTCTTTCAACTCTGACAGCGAATTCGAATAAGGAACTAAATATTGAGTGAATAACGATGTCTGGCTTGTTAAATGTTTTTCAATTTAATTTACAAGACAATTTTGTAATGTAATAAACCGAAAGTTGGGTAATTTAATGATTTTTCATCTTCTTCATCAACTTCATTTAATGTATCCCCCTTTAACTCGGATGACGCGTCGTCGACGACGAATAACTTCTCGCATGTGGCACGCATGGTTAATGCCGGTATTTCATCCTAGTACTGTCATTTTTTGCTTTAGAACATTCTCTTGCACGGGATGTAGTGCAAGCCATCCTCGATAATTGAACACACCCCGAAGTCCACCAGATTGTAGTCCATCGGAGCCAGAGTTCTTTGGACCAGAACCCCCTAAAATTGTCCCTGCACCATGATTGAACACCCCTTGGCAGTGTGAGAGACGGCTCCGTCCTGTTGAAATGAAACGCCATCATTTCCTGTCACGGTATTCACGCGAGGTACGATTTTACCTTTCAACATGTTGAGATAACGTTTTGGTTTATCTCAACTAGTTCAATAAAAATCAAAGGCGTTTTCTAACTATTGACTGACACCCGCCTATACCATAACCGATGCTGGTTTTTGTCTTTTGAATGAGGTTCTGCATTCAACAAAAACCGATTCTTTAGGTTCAGCCCATAGTCGATTATTTTGAATTATAGATGGCTTGAACGGTGAATAATTTTTCATCGAACCAGAGAACTTGCGGCTGTGTGCCATCAATGAGTTTTTGCAGATGTAACTTTGCTTTTCCGAATATTTTCGTTTTTGTTACTCCGGTCATTTTTGAGCAGTCGTAGCATCGTGGAATGGCTCACATTGGCTCCTCTGGCCAAGTTTCCGGCACTCCTTCGAGGATTTCTTGGCAAATTTCGCATGGTGCTCTCGATGATCTTTTTTTATTCTTGCTGGTCTGATGAGGGGCTGATTCTTGGAAGGCAGCTACCAGTCTCTCCGAGTCGTTTGATTGCTTTGAAAACGCCAGACTGGCTCACAGAGTCACACAATTATTTGAAAATTTCTGAAGCTGACTGTCCACTCCTGTACGGGCTTCCAATACTCTTTCATATGTTTCGACATTTTGTAAAATATAATTGAATTTTAATCTAAAGCTGATGAATTAGATAGACAGACAAATGAATCTTCTGCAAATAAAAGGGTAAACTATTATAAATGCAATTGAAAAACATTGTTAGAAAATAGTTCCCTTTCGTTGATCCGCCCTGTATTTACGACACCAATACAAATGAACAAATCATAACAAAAGATACACATACATTACGCAGGCGATTAAATACGCTGGTGCATTTACTGAACATATAATTAATCACTCAATATTCTGACCCTCTGTGGAGAGATAGCGTCAGAGTAGAGCACGATAATCACCAATTGCTCTTGCAAGTGTACTTGTATTATTATTATTGGTAATAGTAGTAGAAGTAGTAATGATACTACTAGTATTAAGCATGACTGCGCTTCAGTAACTACCCTGCACCGGAAGAGAAGGGACCATTTAGTATCGTCTTTGAAGAACGGAGAATCTGTTCACAGGGTATGTTCTAACGCATGATCCCCTGCTCATAGAAACAGCAAGTTAAAAAGGAAGAAGACGAAAAGATAAAGAATAATCAGTGACGAAGACATGAAAATGGAAAGAAGCCAAGTGGTCACGCATGATAGATCCCTAAGGTCTGGCTAGAGATGAGGTAACTAACCTAATCCTATAGCCTATCCTATTCTCCTAGAAGGGGTACAAGTGATGATCAAAGAATAATGCAAGAATTTTGTAAATACAAAACCTTAAAGCTCGCTTTGCACAAGTCCATTAGAAATAATTGCTAACAATTAATGCTCACGCCTATCTTGCTCCTTACCGTCTCTCATTTACAGGTTTTCACCAATACTGAAACAAACTCCCCATTCCCATAGTGACCAAAAAATTAATATTGCGAAAAAATTTAAAAATTATTTTAGCGATCTGCGCCCTCCTCCCTCCCCGCATTCCTTAACTGCAAGGCCGGGGCTGCTACTCGTTTAGCAACTCAGGATATTCCGAACAAACTCTCATTGAGGTACTACAACCAACAAATAGGACACAGTAAAACACACTAAAAACACATAATTTTTATAGGATACCAAACAGAGAGAGAAGCTAATATGCAGGGCGAGGACGAGCGTAATTCATCTTTTTCAAATATATTTATTTGTTGGATACCTCGACGCCACTTCCACCCTTAGTTAATCAAGTATGAAGACTATCAAATAGACTTTAAAGTTAACAATCATTTATCAAATGCATCTAACCTCAAATATGACATTCTATTAGTTGAAGATCGTGTGCATATGTGATTTTTGTCGTCAAAGTTCTAACGGTAAAATAACTTGGCCACAGCGAGCATTTTTATGTGTTTCACGGACTGATTGAATTGAAAAATGGAATGATTTGAAACATCACTACTTTCAGACGAATCTTTAACGAAGTGTAGCTCGCCCAAAGCTCAGGTTACTGCAAAAAAATAGCATGGGGCATGTTTTAAATAATAAATGCTAATTTTTCCAAGATCTAGTAATATGTGGAGGTAATATCGATACAGAGAAAAATTGGAATGCAATACTCAGGATGCCTGAGGTTTATAGTTTTCTCGTAAAAATTGAGCAGCCAGATCCAAAAAAATATTCAAGACTAACACAACAACTGCGAGTAGAAGCAACAGCTCGGAAGGCATACCATTGTTCGATTATATTATCCTGTGTAACTTAACAGTTCCTGAAAAGTTAATTGATAAAATGATAATATTAGTGATAAGTCACTTTTAGATGAATAACACGCAACTAATGTTATCTTAAAACATACGAGAAATTCATTTTCCCTAAGGAATGGAGTTATTAAGATAGCACTAGTTTCGAAAATAGAACTTTAAAAAAAATACGTGTAATTACACAATAGACAAGAAAGAATAATTACTGCGTAGTGATTGAGAAATTGTAAATACATTCTTTCATAATATTAAGACATACGTGTCCTTACGATACACAGTGGGTGGCAGAATATTTTAAGATATTGTGCAATCTAAGTCCATCCTTATCATTTCTCCAATCAGATAATTGCCGAAACAGACTTTACTAAAGAATTTAATAGCGCCCGAGACTTAATCTAACAAAGCACATCAAGTTACATGAGTGGAAGACGAGCTTATAGTTCGCAAATGCGATCAAGTATCGATTAAGGAATGGGCTTTTTCTATTTGCTAAATACCGTCAACTGCATAGCGAACGCATGAACACCTCGCTAAACTAGAGCACAAGGGAGGACATGAATGCTCACTGCCTGCACTGAAGGTCATGCTCGCACCCATGGTACTCGAGATTACTTTCACGACTCCCAACTGAAATTAATAGTCCACCGATTTAGAGAGACGGTTCACACACACGAAAATAAATGAAAATTTCCATGATGTATGTTTGGAATAAGGAATAAAAAATTCTTCAAATAAACACTAACGGATAAAATTTAAAAATTACTTGCTGCCTCATCAATTTGTCTTAACTATTATCTGAATGCAATATGGTAGGTTATTCTCGAGGATTCACAAAATAGTAATATAAAATAGGAACATTTCTTGCGAATATGACTACAACAAAAACACTGTGTTAGTTCGACCCAACTGAATTATGCTGAAGTAAATGAGTACCAAAAACAGGGTGATTGAGAACATGTAACAAAAATAAAAACCTCGTACCCTGTATAAGAGTTTTAATCGCACCTGTTTTGATTGAAGGAATACATACTAAGCATAAAAGACATCCTATACGAGTCGGAAAAACAGTTGGGAGTGCTAATATCCAATTTCTGCTTTGTCTGCCCACTTTCGGTTATGAGAGATTGCGCGATTTGATTTCAGCAAGAGCATAGCTCGAAGGAATCACGCCATTTGTATTGGTGCCATCCAATTGTAAACGGTGACAGTAGTGATCCTGAGTCGCAAGCAGAGGCACACCTAAGAAAGAAGCGTCTGTCTTCAACAGCTACACTGCATGTTAGTGATGGTTGCGTTGAGCACATGGCTTCTGGTGCCTTGTGGGCCGATTATGACACGTTTGGTTCGGTTCTATATACATAGGCATTACCAACTGTTACTAATATTAAAATACTGGAAAGAAATATTTAACCTAAAATAAACGTTATAGTAAGAAAAAATTGCTAAAAAACTGACGCAATAGGGTCATTACGGCGAAAATTCATAGGAGTACCCAGCATCACTGAAAAGCTTGATGCAAAGCATTGCAGGGAAACCGACATCAATTAAAGCTAAAATTCTATAAAGGACAAAAGTTCTAAAAATATATATGTAAAATCTAAAAAAGACGCGACATCACAGAAATAATATAACAGTTAACACTAAATAAACATGGCATATGAAGAAAGTAAGAACTAGTCCTCGCTGAGTACACAAAAAATCTGAAATTTCTCAAAAATCTCAAGTCCTCGACCATAAGTAACAATGGTTCTCTCGAATTTGGGCACGAACACCGAGGGCTGAGGTAGATACCATGGTCTGCAAGATGGCTCACCGACCTTGGGCACAAAGATCAAAAAAGGAAATTGTGAAACAAGTAAACTCATCTCATGAGATACAATAGCGAGATGCTAAGAAATTTCAATAGAAGTAATGATTGAGTTACAACAGGACGGATGTTAATAACGTATATCTATAATAAGGTAATTTTCCTACTAAATATAGGAAACTCTAGAGAGAAGCTAGAGTGAAAAGCCTCAAAAGCTTCAGTTGAGATATTTTATGATCGAGCTGTTACAATCCATGAAAAGATTAAATAATTAAGATGTATAATTAAATTCTGAATTCTTGACCTATAAAACGTGGTGCCTCGCTTGCACAGAAACTATCGCTCAAAAGGTTTTATTAAATAAGCTTATAAACTAAAAACAAAACAAAATGAGCATTAGATCAAGTGGGGAACTTCGTTATATATCGGTACAATATGGCAGCTAAGTCTCACAAGCACTCGTCTCTTACGTGATAACACAAAAGCTTGAAGAAAACCCCCAAAAGCGGACGGCCTGCAGAGCTCAAGAAGCACGAAATGTACTCCTACTTTTTCCACTAACTGAGTGATACAAAAAGCCGCCAATAAATCGCTCGGTAAATGTTATAAAAATTGTACACTCTTCATGCGCGACAGAGAGCATAACCTCTGAGCAAGTACGTATAATCCTGCTATCATCAAAATGCACATATTTGATAAGTAATTGACACTCTGACTGAGTTCCACGTATTAATGAATCTAAAAGAATGAATTACATTTTACCATCGGAGCCAGTCTGAGTCATTGAATAGCCGCAGTGAGCACCAGTAGGAAACGCAAGTTAAAGCAGGACTTGGCTACAGCGTTGATGACGAACGTGCAAGGCATATGCTGCGTGACACACCAACCTTATCCGTGAGGGAAAAAAGGAAATAGAATAAGCAAAGAGGCTTATTAAAAAAAATGAAAACCAAGGGTGAATTAGCTAAGAATATTCTAAAATAGCGCAATGTTCCCTACGGTTCAGTATACTGACGACAACAAATGCTAACAGGACTCTCCTCTCTCCTAAAATGAGATCAGTATGGCTACCTGTGTTTAAGCAGCACAGTATTATTCCAGTAGGAGACAATGAGATTCAAAGAGTATTGAACAATGATCACGTGGCATCGAAAATAATTAGATGACAGGAACACAAAAATAGAAGGTGGTGATCAAACAGAAGTTCGTAGAAATATCATGCAAGCCTTCCACTTATGGACAAAAACATGGCATCAGACTCTCAAGAGCTGAAAACAAAACCTATAATAGATTGTCAAAGTCGGTACTTTAAGTACGGCGTAGCTAGCTGAGAGCATCTCTGAGAATTGCCACTAACCCATAGGAAAGCAAAATTGGGCAGACACAGCTAGTCCCTCCCTCGAAAGAAACTCGGTAATCCTATCATAGCCCTGAGAGAGCTACGTTCCTAGCATGATCGTGACGTCAATGAACCAAAATTTCGCCCGAGATAGCAAAGGGCGATCCTCACTTGAAGTTCTCTAGGGCGTGAACTGGTCTCCAAGTCTGCAACTTGCGGCGAGCACATGAGATAGTGTGACGCAGAAAAACTGCTTAATTTTTTTATCACCCATTTGACGAAAATGAAATTTTAAAATTACTCTTTTAAATGTGAATTACATGAAACCTGACAATCTCTAGGCTATGATGTAATGAGCACGTATAGGTTCACCACATTTTTACAAGTTCACAATAAAAATCATAGCAAATGAAGGGAGATTTACCAAGCTATATATCATTATACATAAGAGTTTAACAATCGTATCCGCCCACTGGTTATTTCAAAAATAGCGAAGAAGATCTCCATGGAACAAAATATGAAAGTATGACATCTCTTACACATCATGTAAAAATTGCAGCAGCTGATAATAAGTTCGTCCATAGAAAACACGTCAACATGGCGAGTCAAGTCCTGGCACTATTGCCATCGAGTGTGACTGGCATAACACCATTTCTAGAACTTGACCATCTATTTTAGCAAATAAGTCAACATATGAATTGCATATGTTGAAATACCTGTGGCTTCAAACTGGAAAACGTTTATGGAAATATATACCGAGTTAATTGGAGACTAAATATTATTGAACTATTAGCGAAGTTCATGGTTTCATTGTCTTTGCTGCTTGAGAAAAGCGAGACATGTTCCATATTACGGACAGGTAAGTAAGCAGTTGCCTGTGCTTTCTGCTAGGACGTACCAAACTTGGCGTTGCGTAACAGTCAAAGCTATCCGACTAACAAAATAATAATACTCCAGCCATGGCAAAAAGATTTCTTCAAGTAGGACTTCCATTAAAATTCTACACGATAATGTCATTTACAAGAACTCGCACTCATTTTGGACGCTACAGACCTCATAAAAAAGTTTGATCTAAAATCTCATACCGCACAACCGAGTGGGCGCACTTATTGCCCAAGAGCTCTGGTGAGTTGAAGACACGTCACTGGTGCCATCACCACGGAGACGATCTGCAGGAACACGCTGAAGTACAGACGTTGTGTTTCAGTCATACCACCAGCTAGAGCATCGAGAGGGGTATCGTTAGGTCCTCAAAATTAAGATACATCAATTTACATAGGTATCGTTCAACACATGTTAGGGTCACTTATCGGAGAAGGTTACTAAACACAAATAAAATTTATAATCTTGAAGTTACGCATTAGAAAATAGTTTACAAAGAATAATTTAAATTAATTTTGTTCGTAAATCTTGGCCCACTGTCAGGAGCAAAGAATCCTAAACTCTTTGAGGTATACATATATAGCAGGAACGCCATGGAAGTGAGATATAAACCTACTTTCGTCTTCAATGGAAACAAGAACACTGAAAAAAGAAATAAAATAGCAATTCAACGTTTACGGTTGCAAAATAAATGAGCAACAAGAACAGGGATTCTCGTCAGCGCTAGACAGCAATGTCACACTGGTAAACCGGAGTTCTAGGTCTGATTGCTATGCCTAATGACACCGAGGTGTGGTCAAGCATATATCAAACGATTAAATACGATGACTATTACTACCGAGTAATTGGAAGCTCTTGGAGAATTGACGACTCTTGAGACGCGGGCCTGATGCACCGAGAAATTATAAAAGTTCAAACTCATCACATCCCGCGCTGGAGTACAGTAAGCTCAATACTGAGGATGAAAATTTCTCTATTGCATGCAAGTAGAAAAATTCAAGCAAGAGTGCTACACATACTCTGCAGTTATTTTATATGCATGGTAATGCAAGACTATGTGGCGGTATGTAATTAGAACGAGCTCCAGCACTGAAGGCCCGCGTCTCGATGCCCTCTACTACGGTGTTAAGCTACGGGAAGACTTGGACAGCTCTGTACACATGGAAGAATGGTGAGGTGAGCGATGGCGGCAGCAGGCATTACGATCCTCTATCGTTAGGTCTGAACGTGCAGCTTATAATGTCAGCAGAGCTATTAATGGCTGAAATGTTCACAGTTTATAAATATTTAAGAGACATAAGATTTCACACCTAAAGCCTAAGAACGATATGTCGCTAGCAGTAGGACTCCTACAAGCAACGCTATGTACATTCATACCCAAAGAATGAAGGAGAGCTCCAAATGAAACATAGCCACCAGCTCCGCACATCACTCCAGCCAGAATGATACATCAACACCAGACGAGCAAGCACAGTAAACACATTCCTCACAGCCGTCTCGTCGCTGCGTCAGCACACGGTCAAACGTGCGTGTACTGCAACAGGGCAAAAGGCGCTGGACGTCAGTTAGCAATGAACCTACAAATGAGCTCAGCGATAATATAATACGGCTAAGCACTCGAAAGCTAGCCATGAATAATACAGAAAACTTGCACGCTTTTGTTCGATGAATATATTGTAGAAAAAATAACCATATTTATGGATTATATCAGCGCAAAACAGTGAAAAAATAACCATATCATAAAAAGCACTCGGACGGTTATTTAGACAGAAATGCCTAAAAGAAGAACATTTTAGCCAGATTGCGCCATACGTATAGAGAGAGCCTTAAGACTTGGGCTCTGAAAGAAGTCATTTGCCCTGAACGACTGAAGCCGACGAACAAAGGCAGCCCAAAGTAAAATTTGCTAGAGAGTTATCGAAAGTACTTCGTGCGAGCGTCCACAAACGAAGGTCATGCAGCCTAAGATGAAGAGCATACGAGCAAACAGGTGGAACGACAGACACGAAATGTTTAGTCTTGGAGAAGTGTGAGCAAAGCAGTGGGACGCAACCCAGCTGCACACAGTGAAACGTTGAACAACCTCAGGAATGTCAAAGATGTTAAGATCAAGTTCAACAAAAAGATTACAGCACCAAATGCAAAATAATAATAAATCGATGAAACGAGTACGATAAAAATACGCAAATAAAAAAAGTTCCAGTGAACGTGGCACGTGGTGAAGAGAATTATTATAAGGAACAAGTTTCAAACTTTAAATATAAAGTCGACGAGATAGTCTCACAACACCAACCCGAAGAAGGACCCACAACAAAGCAGAAACTTTACAAGCCACTCAACTCCACGGATTGAACGTCCCTCCCTATTCAGGAGCACAGCCTCATAACAGTGAGAATAGGAGGGAACAAAGTGGATAACGATGCTAAAGAATTCGTCTGCACCTTCGATATTAAGAAAAGTATGACGTAGTGTAACATTAGAGACTTTTCCAAAGTAGCTTACCGCGCACAAATCCTAGCGGATTCACCGAAGAATACAGACGGCAAAAATATTGAAGTACAGCGAACTCAACGCAGCGGCTATTTGTGCAGAAGCACGTACAGCTTTTATCAGAGAAAATGAACAGACTAACTGAAGACAACACGACTACAAAATGAGCTGAAACGACCAGAAAAACACCTTAAGCTTTCAGAACTTCGCCAATTCACCTGCAAAATATTCCTTGTTGTCGGCCCAAATTAACAGAACCGAAGAAAAAATGCATACGTTACTTTCGAGAGTGAACGAAAAAGTGCACGATGAGTGCACCCTATTGATAGTGCGTTGAATCTTCAGTCGTCAGCGGGCACTCCTGAACAAGTGCACGCACTCAAAAGGCGCACACGAGCCTGTCCAGAGAGGCAGACATGCGAAACATAACAGCAGTATCTCAGATGCACCTCAAAAGCTTCAACTTCTTCATCTTGAACCCAATTTTCGTTGTAAGAATGTGTTGCGAGCACACACAGCACGATGAACATCTTGAGCAGCAGTAGCAGCAGCAGCCAAGCAAGATCCTCATTTACAGCTCATTTTTTCACAAAAAAATTCAGTACAAGCAGACAATGTATGGTGACAAAATGATTCTCTCAGAAGTATGGATGCAGCTCCGCACCGATGAGCACCGCAAGAAGAAAAATTTCACCCCGTCCCAGACGGTAAGTCCCACATTCAACAGAAGCAGACAAGAATATCAAATGAATCAATTCATTTCATCGTTTAGGACTGACGAGAAACAAAAATAAAACAACTACCATTTCAAATGTCAACATTAGCATTCCTTTTAGGGATCTGATAAGCAGCTCGTGGTTCGTCTAGCACCGAACACTGCGGAACGCGCAGTGATCAAACAAACTCGTAGACGATACAATTTTCCAAGGTTGCAATATCTAGTAATATGTTATATGACATTAAAATGAAAGTGAATCATTGACATCGACTGACAGCACACACCTCCTTCATTATTATCTACGCAGCGCAACGGAAAAGCTCGAGCAGAAATGAATATTCGCAAGAGTCGCAGAAGTCGGAGGCTCGTCAAGACGGGAGCCCAGCGAGCGCTACACTACGCAGCAGGCCGCCCTAACACTGAAAGAGCTTGGACTCAACACCAGCCTGGCAAGGACGACACATCCTTCCTATTAACAGATCTTAGAACTTCCAAGGGCTTCAAGTCTACAGAACAGCAAATGTACATCTAGGAGATCAGGCTTTGAAACATGCGTCTTGCAAGAACTTTGAGCTCAATTGCAGCGTTGCTCTTCTTTTCGGCGAGTTCCCTAGAACACACAATGAAGAAAAAATTTCCTACGTTCATATACTTTAAGCCTATTAACGCACTGATCAACTTAAAAAAATCTGCATCATTTCAAATACGGCTAATAATCTCAATTGTTCAAGGTATAAAACTTTATGAGATTCCATACATTCTAAAGTTTAGCACTAAATTTACGGCACCACATTTCAATGGCAAAACAATGCTCGTTTGAATCATTTTACTCAAGCTGTAATATGCTATCCTACGAAACTCACCGCGCCGGCATTCAATAGAGGCCGTGCCCACACAGATCGAAAATATGACATCCGTCGTTCGAGACGATGTGTCGGCTCATCTGAAATGGCAATTAATTTATAGCAGACAACGAACTAACTACACAGACTTTCATTACAGTGGAATACTGGTCCTGTACGACCGAGCACTGCATGAAACATTAAGGTCAAAAGTAAAGCCTCCCTGCACCTGACTCGTATGATTCTCACCATGTTGTTTAAGTTCGAGTCATTTCATTATGCCCGGAATTCTGAAGCCCATATGAAGTGAATCACATCCCCGGGCTTGACCAGCATTGCGCTACAGAAAAAATGTTCGGTCACGTCTATAAATTGTTAGGCTACAGCCCGCTCGGCCAGAGCGTGTGACCGTGTGAGGTGAGGAAAGGCAGTTCTAGCAGCAGTCAGTGTGAATTGGGAAGCTATTTGAGATGCTATGGATGTAAAAGTCAGGTCGAACAAATTTCCCTTTCAAAAAGTTTTCTGAGATTTGAAGCACGAGGCAGTCAGGAACAATCTCCAGGCAAAGGCAGCCCGACGTTACAGTTACTTGTAATGGAAGCACAAGAAAGCTAATCTCTACAGGAGTTATCCTTTAAGCTACCGGATATTATTATACGATCGGAATCTAAATTCCTTCACCTTCTACATTAAAACTTCCCCAAGTGTGTAAAATGCACTGAAATATGCTCGATAAAAAGGAACAAATATCGAAGAACGCCCACATACTAACGGCATAGCTTATCTGACGCCAGTAATATGATCACTAAAGAGTTAACTGCAAAATACAAGCTACTTTCAGACAACCGAAATTATTAAACATAATGGTCTCATGCTTATATCGCTCTTTTGTAACTGAACACACATATAATCACAACCTTTTTGCACAGTCCTGCACACAGCAGCAAACGAGGAGTGAATCCTGCCCTCAAGTACAGTAAGTGTGAAAACGCTATCGCTTATAAACAAAACTTTGATGAATGAGTAAGAGGCTCACAATTTTTTAGACACACACAAAGTTTAAGGATTTTTCAGTAGAAGGTTATTTAATACATGTGACCTAAATTCAGACAAAGAGCTATCTTCAATCCATAGAAATTCATTCTAGTTTCCCTGAAGGACTTAGTAAGAAGTAAGATCTATTCACGCTTCTCGCGGTGAGGACTGCAGGATGTGGAGGTGGCACGTTCAAAGGCTCAATTGGCTGGACATCTCTGGAAGTTGGAAACTGGCATATGGAATTCCACACTAATATCGCTTTTGAGGCAATAAGGGCTATAGGAAAAAATCAAGAGCCATTTTCCTCAGCCTCAAATTAGAAATGAGATACTTCTAAGGAGTACATCATTTCTAAATTGATATCCGGAAGTTAGTGTCGAGTTACTCAACATAGGCGTGCCGGGACCTAGTTGTGCGAGGCACGCTGTCCGTTGAGGTACTGGCGCCAGCGGGCTGCTACGGAGCCCAGCACAGGGTCGTCATCGAGCGAGGCGAGCAGCAGCAGCTGCGTGATGTGAGTCGTGTGGTAGTCCCAGCGCGCAGGTTTGGGGGCCACATGGCTCGTAAAATGCCGTAAGTCGTACAGACTTCCCCAACCCGTGTCAAAAAGAGGGAGTAGTTTCTTTAGGGAGGCCATTCCTGTGTTGAAGAGATCGGCTGCGTCTGCGGTGCTGGGACCAGGCCTGAGAAAAACACCAATGTGCAGCCACATCACACACATGAAGATCAAAGCACAAGACAGTAGGCAGTGCACCCGAGAGTATTCATACCCGAACCCGCTAAGCAGAAAATGACACATTGGTCGTCATGTACATGCGCACACGCATGTTGATCGATCACTCTTGCAACACTTACTGAATATTTGATGAAATGATTGAATTTTTCAACATAAATAATTGGACCTATAAAACAGCCTGATATCACAAAGCGCTATCAGACCCTAAATACGCGCGAAAACACAGTTGTAAGATGTGCCAGCAGTTACAAAGGGCGGCTACAGAGGCACGCACCTCGCCTCCTTGAGGTCGTAGAGGCCAAGGAGGCTGTAGATGAAACCGTTGAGCACAAAGAGGGACGGGGTCGTAGGGTACTCCTCGTACCACGCGTAGCCGCCAGGAAAGTAAGCACGTACTCCACCTGCCCAAATAATGCAATGATATACATACGTAATACAAATATTACACCCACAGCACGAATCGTGCAATATTATTTACACAGCACAAATAGTTTATCACCATTTACACAACAGAAGGAGGAATGGTTGTACGGATCTTTGCATGTTGTCACTAGGAATCTGCATGCTTATACAACCAAAGCCCTTTGTATAAAAATTTTGGGTTGTTTTCAAGAGTAACTTTCAATCGAGATGACATGTTAAAAGTCTTCTCAAAAGGAAATGACAAAACATGTCACACTTCGGAACCCCTTTCACATCAAAACGTAATTCATATATTGGTTGTTAGGATGGCTAAATCATTCGAACACTAAACGTAAAATATTAAAAATATTAAGGCAAGAAGAAGGAACTATTTCCACCAGACCCCCAAGCAGCTGGGAGGCAGAGGCCACACCAGACCCCCAAGCAGCTGGGAGACAGAGGCCACNTGGGGCGACAGAGGCCACACCAGACCCCCAAGAAGCTGGAGGACAGAGGCCACACCAGACCCCCAAGCAGCTGGGAGGCAGAGGCTACACGGCTTCGAGACCTTGAGAAGCGTTCACGTGGAAGAGCTGTGTGGCGCGGAGGGCGGCGCTGAAGTAGGCCTCGTCCCCCGAGTGCTGAGCAGCCCTCACCAGGAGCGACATAGCCTGGCCTTGGGCCATCGCTGAGTACCACCCGCTGTCCAGTTCTAGCACGTCCTTCACCACCTGCAGCACACACGCTCTTCAATTACGCCTTTCTTAGATAAGAGTAACTGTTTAATTAACCAGCCTTGCATTTCTTCAAAACAATCCGAGTGTGAGTGAGACAAGGGAGTTCAATTGCCACAGAAACAGCATTTAATTTAAATGAATGTGTAGTGGGAAACGTTGACTCCGTTTGTCTGAAGTATAGCTTTTCCGCAAAACTCAAAAAACTTGAAATCACCAAATTATTGAGCTCTTACTTTTTCAATCAAACTAGAAACTGATAAGGCTCTCATTTCGTAAGCGATGAGCTCTTTTGCTGACGTAGAATAACCGCTCGGGAATATGGTTGCATAAATATTACATACACTTATTCACAATAAGCAACAAGATATTTGTTTACTTTTTAACAGTATTTTTAGACAAAAGCGAGGGAGAGATAATGATTTCTGTTATCTTTTAGCTACCCTGACATCACAGATGGCATCAAGAGCAGAAACTCATTTGTCAAGGATTTAAGACGTCCTTTACATTACGAGAATGCACGCTAAGAAAAACCTGAAGCATGTGCATCTGAAAGCTTAAACGTTCGAAATAATGGAAGACCAATACCGAATGTGCACAATTGCAACAGGTGAAGCAGGTGCAAAAGAGTAAATGGAAGCCGAGACGACCGGGGGCTGATGCATCACACACCGTCTAGCTCACACACGGCACTGGAATCAGTATCACAACGTACGATGATCGACAGCGTAAGGTAAGCCTCAACGCAGTAAGGCGTGCGGTCGCCAACTTACGGATGCCAGATGATGCACAAGAAAAGGAACAGCTTTTTAGAGCATGGTAGCTGGCAGGTTACTGGGCGCCACAAAAAAATGGACAATAAAGTTACATTTTTGAATAAGAACACAGAAAAACAAATGTCCGTCTAGCATAGCCAAATTTGATACAATGACAAAATTACGGGAGAATTGAGGTTAAATAAACCTAGATTACGAGAAGGGGTGACAACAACCCAGCCTACCATGGCCTCGTACACACACCACAGGCAACAATTATGGCTTCGTACACACACCAAAACGCCCCAGGCAACATTTATTGTTTCGTACACACACACCACGACACCACAGGCAACACACACAACCCACTGTGCGGGGCACGGTGATGGGCCAGCCGCCCCTGTGGTCCTGGTGCCTCACAAGCCACTCGGCACCCGCGTAGAAGTGCTCGAGGTGCTCAGCGGAGGCCAGGGTCAGGTTGTCTAGCCGCCCCTCCCCACACAGCTGCAGCGAGGTCACCTGGACGCGACTGCGGCCCACCTGTCAACAAAGATCGCGTCAGGCTCGCTCACAGGAGGCGCGTCAGAGTCATACAGAGGGCGCCGCTAACAAGTGTTACCGCAGTTACTCTCGTCCATGAATCGCTGAATAACTACCGTATGCTTCGTTTCCAGTGTTTAGAAAAAACATTAACGTATTTGCTTGTTACATAGTTTTGCAGCATGTAATACCATACTTAATAATACATTATGATCGATCATTATGCAAAAATGCTTCTTTGTTACACCCTGTAGAGATGCAAACGTCAGAGTTAGAAAGAATATTTGTCGTAACCGTGGAGTTGAAAGGAATTTATTATCTACATGATGCATTAACACACGGGCAGGGATAGCAACGTACAGAAGGACCCTTCCGAGCATGCTTTCAACGAAATTCAGTTTTAATATTCCCAAGACTGAACCGTATGTGTATGAGCAGGTTTTAAACACAACAAAAATTGAGAGCGAGGAACACTGCAGTCTTGGAGTTAAAGCCGACTTCCAAGATTGCAACTGAGAGGATTAAATTGGACATCACTTTCCTCGTAGCTATGCTGAAGGAATACTGAGATGTTAGCAAAATATTTGAAGTCACCGAAGTGCACTGATCCTACAGTAAAGTGATGACGTACTTAGCAATCCCGCCAACAGTTCATGCATTGGGCAAGTGAAGTGGTGACGTTCATTTTTTTGAAGTGTATGAAAAGGCTAAACATTGTCGGTCAAATGGATAAATTTAAACTAGCCAATATTCCTCAAGCGACTTAGATATGCAAGAAATTAAGATGTGGAATTTTCAAAAAGGCAAAAACTTATCTGAACGCTTGGGAATACTGAAGAAAAATCCATCACCTTGGATGGAAAAATCCATCACGAATATAAGCAGATATCAGCCAAGCGACTAAAGAGCAAGAAACCTTTTTGAGCGTCCGTGCGATCCTCGGCAGCGCAGCGAGGCCTTTCTGGAGGTCAACGAGGAGGTTCCTGGTGAAGCGGCGCCAGCCAGCCGCCGCACCCACACCATAGAAAATGGATCGCGGGGGCTGCGCGGGTGATCATCGATTAGTTCTCTGTTCAGTGCCTCATCCAAATTCCGGACTGTATTCTCTCGGTTAGGTAATTAATAAAATTGGCCACACAAATTTCAATATTGGTCCATTTGAAGCTTTCGAATAAGTCAATACCGACAAAAATGAACACTCGACCCACATCGGAGGGTCAGTGTGGCGGGCAAAACACACACACACCTTGGTCCATATGAGGTCATCGGAAGGGAGGTAGCGCACGTAGAAGAGGAACTGCTTCTTGTCTTTAAGAGCGTAGGATACGACGAGGCTGGAGCCGGGCTGGACGTACCAGTCCATGGACATGGTGAGCAGGTCGGAGCTCAGAGAGACAGGCATGGTGATGCGCACCCCGCCGGTCGGCTTGCCCGAGCTCCCACACTCTGCAGCACACAGGCACATTTCAGAGCCAGGCGTCTTGCTATGATGACACCAGTGATCTTGCTCACGCGTACGGAGCATAAAGTGTACAGTAAAACGAGCTGATACATTTGTTCGTGCAATAAAAACGAAATATAATGAAGAATGAGCAAAAGTATTATATTTTCCAAGTGTATGTATAATGCAATTACGCTTTATTTTGTTTCACGTTTAAGTACTTTTAATCATACTTTCACTTTCATTAACAAACCAAATTATCATCACCATCACCATATTCATTTAACGTCCGTGTTTTCTAATTCTTCGGGGTTAGACGGGCGACTAGTCTCATCTATAACTCGCTATGCCCGGCCACTCCTCGCTGATGTTCAGCCCCCGCATAGCTTCTATTCCATCCCTCCACCTCTTTTTTGGCCTTCCCCTAGGCCTCTGACTATCCACCTCCTACTGCTCCATTACTCTTAACATAGTTTTATCCGCTGGCCTTACTACGTGTCCAAACCATCTCAGTCTCATCTTCAAAACAACCTCCAATTCTTTCAAGCCACATCTTTTGGCCACTCCTTCATCCCAGCTCACCCTACACTATGCCTCATCTCCGCATTTACGCTATGCCTTGTAAACTCCGCAGAACACGCGCTCTTCTGACACTCAGAGCCCGTGTGTCCGCTCCAGAAATAAGGATAGACCGGATGAGTATACTCTCCCTCTGGTAACACTTGGTATGGAGCAATTTACTAACAGTGTAGAGATCTCCCTCCACTTAAATCAAGCAGCGGCTAATCTATCTCTAACTGCTCTTTCAACTCCTGCCTCACAATAACAATGCTACAGGGGTAACAAAACCCACTCCTAAGAAAAACCCCACATAAAAATAAGTAAATATCAGCTAGCCAACCCCTCTTCAAACTCCCTCCGTTCAGCTCTACACTGTCTTCATCAATGTCCTCCGGAGCTCTAGCCTGGCATGTAGGGCACAAGGTTTTCTGCTCCAGCTCCTCTGCCCAGGCTAGAGCATCTCTGGTGGCACCATTTCCCACAATAACTGCACAGGATGGAACTGACCCCAACTCATCTTCCACATACTTCGCATGGCCGCCTCCCACACCATGAGACAAAAGGGCAAAGACTGGAGGCTGCCAGTTTGGATTTTAGGGAGACAGATCAACAACTGATGTCCTGCACATTATGCGACATCTCCAGAAAAAGTACTGTGAGAGAAAAAAAACAATGCACCCCGTATTTGTTGACCTGAAGAAAGTGTTTGATAGAGTACCAAGGAGGGTGATAGAATTTACACTTAGACAAGGAGTTGAGAGGATGGTTGCAGCGGTGATGTCACCCTACGAGGACTCGAGATTGAGGTTTAGAGCGCAGGTTGGAATATCTGAAGAATTCTCGAATGGATTGGGCGTGCACCAAGGACCTGTTCTCTGTCCTCTGGTGTTTACGGTGGGGAGTGAGGAGTCGACTGTGGAGTGCAGGAGTGGTGGACCACGGGAATTACTGTATGCAGAGGACCTGGTCCTCACAGCCGAAATAGAGATTGAAGTTGTGAACAAGTTTTATAACTGGAGAGAAGCAATAGAAAGACGAGGATTGAGGATCAACACAGCGAAGACAAACGTGATGTTGAATGGGAGAGAGTCAAGAGAGAACAAGGCTGTGGTAGCTAATATAAAGCAACACAAGAAATTGGGGTTTGGTGTCACCCCGAAAAGAAATAAACGCACGAAGAACATACCATTCGCCCTGTAGCGGAGGACCTTGTTCTTCCTGACGGCGTCCATGACTCTGCCGATGCGACTGCCCGCCCCTGCCACCTGCCAGGCCGAGGTGACACTCGAGCCGTCCTCCAGCACCATGCTGCACCAAAACAAACAGCCGGTAGGGGGCCATGCTCACAATAATGGCTCTGTTTCTCCTCTTTGTGCAATGCTTGAACTCGGTGTCCTGAGAAACTATGCTCGACTCGACAACTATAAGGGGCTTAACGGTAGATGGCAACAGAAACGTCTACACTAACAGAAGCACGAGTTTGCACCATGAGTTGGACGTCGTCATAAAATCTAAAAAGTAAACCTAAGCATAACACATTATATACACACGAAGTGCTTTAGTATTTCCAATAAAGTGATAAAAGAAGGAATATCCAAGGGATATGGATGAAGTCAAACTCAACTAACTTTGACTTTATTTTCTGAATAACTGATACCTAACCGCTTGATTAATGAAAGTAACCATCAACGCAAAATGACTTATTAAATCAGTACATGTTACACCAACTAGTTAGCTGCCAGCCATCCAACACTAGCGCTCACGACTTGGGCCGATTCAGAGTAACCTGATAAGAGAAAGATTAAAAATGCACGCAAGTCTCACTGTGAGAGCTTGTGCAATAAATAAGTAGCATAAAAGCAGGGCAGTCTCACCGTCTGGGCGGGCGTTCAGCAATCATTTTGCAGTAGTGGGCGAGGCCGAACTGCGCGATCTGGATGGGGTAGGTGTGGCCGCTGCTCTGCCATTGCGTCGATATTGGAACACCTGCCAAAATGACCCTCGTCAGTCAACTTCTTAAGTTGGCCGCATGAAAAACTCGAACACGCCTACAATCGTGGCAGATCTAAACTACAAACGTTAAATGGAAACGAGGCACTAGTGGACGCGTCCAGGTAGGGCAAGTCTCGTGAAATGGAGCTCTTACATTACTCGAGCTGAGATTCCCAAGATCTCTTCCTTCGCAAGTCAGAAGCGCATGCTCAAGAAAAAAAAAAACCAGCCACAAGGGGCGCCAGAGCGCTCAGAGACTGACCGTCCTTTGCGCTGACGCACTTGACGCGGTCGCGCGACTCGACGTTGTAGAGCCTGAAGTTAAGGAAGGCCCCAAATGGCGAGTACGGCAGTGCGGGCTCGAACACCTTGCTGGTGGAGTGCTGCCACACGAACACCTCGCCCCCACTGCTGCCCTCATCCTCTACAGATACGCTCCTGTTTAGTAATTTGTTCTTCGGCTGCAAAGAGCCGTGTACCTGCGGAGCAAGAAGAGCATTCAAGGCATATTCTGGACAACGCCGCAACTCCCAGAAACTTGGGCTGTGGACTGTGTGGTCAGTAATGGAGAACCTTTTCCTAAGCAATTATGACGCGGCGACTTCATGTAAAACTAGCCTAACCGAAACCCCGTTAGGTCACTACTTTAAAATCCCACTTGAGCTTCTAATGTTTCTGCCTTATTTTCTTACAAATATTCAAAGTCGAATCAAACAATACATTCACTTTAGTCCCAAAAAACCGTAACCATGATATGATGGAAAAACCCTTGTTTATTTACTATTTAATTACTGCGTGATCAGTTTTGAATTTCTGCCCTATGTTATTACTGAATAGTGTGCACAGTGACAAGCAAGCAAGGAAGATAATCAGACTTTTAGTATTATACTGGCCCACTCGTAACCCATTATGCCACTACGGGCCTCTGATGATTCGTCGTTATTTCCCAACAAGTATCCTAAGCCAAAGAAAATAATTCACTTTAGTCCCGAGGAACGGTAACCATGATACAATGGAAAATCACTTATTTAATTGCTGAGAAATTAATTTCGAATTTCTGCCCTACATTATTTCTCAAGGTTATGCATGGCTTCAAGCAAGATGATCAGAGTTTTAAGTATCATAAAGACATTTATATATAGATATTCACAATGCAAGTTTTCGTCTTCAACATTTAAATTTTGTACACACAGTTAATAGCGACTAGTGATAAGCAACTAACTGGTAGAGTGAAAGCAGACTACTTAATTAACTGTCACCAATTCATCAGATCATTATTGGCTCTACAAATAAACGGAACTAATTTCTAGCACAAATTAATCTTACAGCGAGAAGCGCAGCTGTCTAGTTACGAGGGATCAGCTAATTCGAGCATAACGACGAAATGACTACAAGTGTCTCATGAAAAGGTAACTTGAGCCAACAGATTAAGTCAGGTTGCCTGCGCGCAACACTTGGATTCAGCCATTAGACCCAGAGGAGACGGGTGGAGCAGTGGACAACCTCAAAGTACTGCTGGAGGAAGCTGAAGGGCACGTAGACCTCACTGTCGTCCCGGCGGCACGGGATGGTCGTCTGCTGGTTGATGAGGCACGGCACAGGTACCACCGCACTCTGCAATGTTCAAACAATTGACTCGCTCTTAACTTGTTTCTCTAATGTTTAAAGAAGTAACTTGGGATCTATTTCTCTCATGTTTAATATATTAGCTCACTTGAAACAAATTTCATTAATATTTAATGAAATAACTCACTGGGAATCTATTCTATCCGTGAATACCTTGATAAATACCAAGTTAATACGTAAAGACACAAGTGATTGAAATAAAATCATTAAAATACGAGTTCTAATATAAACCACGTCAGTTCACTGAGACTATGAAGGCACTAGCAGGTGAAGCGGCAACATGACTGCTTTCCAAGCTTGTAACAACAAGCAGTGTTATCGGTTTCTGGCATTTTTGAGACAAATTTCGCCCCGCCTGGTTATGTTGGCTTTGTTTCAGTATTGATTTCTGGCATTTGGAACATATGTTTTCTCGCTGATTTTTTACCTCTGGCTATATCTTCCACACAATCTCCCCCCTTCATCTTTCTTTCTTCTGCAGTCGTGTTTATTCTTCTCTGTTGCATTACAATGCTGTATTGGAACGTTTCGGTTTAGAATGTTCATTCTCTCTCCAGCACAACTCTTAAACGCCCTCGTCCAAGTCTCTATCATTCTCGATTTGCTGCTCTTCTTGCGTATCTTCTGCCCACTTCAAAAGACTTCAGCTGATCCCAACTTATTAGATAAGACTTGTTTAAAAAACTTTTATTTCGAACGTTTTCATGTTATAAAAACTATTGCTGATGTAGTATACAGCCGTACCCTGGATACAGATGTAAACGCTGAATTTTATGTGCTGCAAATTATTTCCTAGTACTGAATAGCTTGACGGACGAACTAACGAAGGAACAAGCAGAATAATTATATGATAATTACCCCAAATGCACTGGAACTTTGGTTTAGCTCCCTAAGGATTGCATGGAGACTGTCCCTGCACAACCCCCAAGCGTACTTCATCCCAGGGCTGCACTGCACTGGCCACCGTCGTAAGGTCCACCTCAAAAGTATGCGTTATTCACTAACCCACAATTGGGTTCAGTGCGCATCAGCGAGACAATTTAACGTGTTTTGTACGCACGTAGATTCACCCGAGATGTATTCATGATACGAACATATAGCGTAGATGAGCAGTAAACCATAAAGTGCTGTCAGATTTGACACGTAAGGTTAGCGCTACAGCAGGTACGTGTACTTACAGCAGGTCACGAGCACAAGCGCCACACGCACACTCACAGCGGCGTCAGAGAGCGCAGGCACCCGGCGGTAGGAGAGAGCGCCGTCGCGCCCCTCGTTGCCGTCCTCGTCCTCCTGACGGTCGGCAGCGTAGTCTTCCTCCTCCGCCACGTCTACGATGCCCACGCCGGGGTACTGGGGCCCCAAAACATTTCAGTGAGACCATCATATTAAATATGCGTTCAAGAAAACGGTAGAAATGATGTAGTAAAGCGCACTCTGACTAAGAAATAATGAACAAAACTATTCAAGGCTGCAAATTTTCATCATCCGTAATAATTGATAGGGGACATGTTGACGGCATTCCAAAGAGGGTTCCCGACGCAGCGCGCGAGCTATAAACGACTTGGATTGCTCGTGGGCGTCTCAGACACGCCACCTGAAGATGAAAGCGCCGGCGCTGTAGTCCTCCAGTTCTTGGCTTACAGACGTGTTAATTCATGAATTTTACTGCAAACTTATTTTTGTAATCTTTTAACTCGTTGAGGACTAAATCGTCCTGATTCGTAAGGCTACGGCTAGTTTTTAGTACAAAGTTGAACGGAGCCTTGTAGCCCGTGTACATAATAAGGCTGCTACGAGTTCTTACAAAGCTAAATGTAGCCTTACTGCTGAATAATTTACTCCTAAAAGGGTCAATGAGCATGTATCTCAACTCGTTGTATTTCAGAAGCGCTCTCCTCTATCTCCGATATCGTATGGTTAGTCGGGTTACTTCTTGCCTTCCCATCATCTGCGCAAGGCCAGTTGCGACACCGTAGCGCAAGCTCCAATTTCTCGTTGAATTTCCAGCCAACGGAGAAATTAAGGAATTGGTGAAGGAATTTCCCTTTCTCAGTATATGCTGAGGCTGAACTACAAAACAGAAGGAATGTGAAACAGGCTATGGAACTGATTTCTCCAAACAGTAAAAATACACTACATATCATATCGTTCAATTATTTCTTTAAATCAGAAAATAAATGTCTGAATTTGTAATTAGTCATCAGGATAACACAAATATTAATATAGATTACAGAAGTCTTCTAGCTATAACAGCTACCACGGTGTCGTTGTGAGTCAACACTGGACTGGGGTAGCGACCCAGGAATGGACGATCCGGCTCGTTCAGGCGGCTGCTACATTCTAATCACAAGGTGACGACCATTCCAACTCAGGAAATACGCGGCCAAACTCTAATGCTGGCACGCGTCTCGTCTCATTCAGTGACTAGCGCGCAGCTGGGAGCTCTTCCCCGCCCTACCGTCTGCACGTAAAGCCTCTCACACAACTGAATGCATGTAAAGCCCAGCTTTTGAATTGCACGGAACTCGGATTCGATTACTAGTTAGTTTGAAGCTCCTCGCCACATGTGATGCGATATCAAGAGAGCAAAAAGGAACGACCATTTGGTACGAACTTTAGAAAATGTGGAATCTATGCACAGATGTGTTCCCACACGAGATTCCCTGCGCATAGGAACATCAAGTTAAGAAAAAAGAGGAATAAAATATAAAGAATGGTCTGTGAATAAGGCATGAAAATAAAAAGAAGCACAGTGGGCATGAAAGAAGTCCTAAAGACCTATCTGTAGCTGAGGTTACCTAACAGCGTCCTCCTGGGGTCGCCAGTCCCCATAGCATAGGATAAACAGACCTAACCCTATTCCTATGGCCTACCAATGCTCTCAGAGTGGACCACGGAACTAATCCTGCACTCACTGCTGGAGCTTCAATCCAGACCGCTGCTAGAACGGTATTCGCCCTGTAGCCTTCAACAGCTCTGCGTGTCGCCCGCTACCTTCCTAAAATCCGCACCGCGATTTTTTTGACACTGCGAATGAGCTATTTCTCGATACTCACTATACATTAGCAAAGAGAAAATGAATTGAGTTCATTTGTTCGCAGTTGACATGTGCTGTCGGAAAAACTTTTAGAAATCAAGTGGCAGCAGAGAAGGTCAGGGCACCGTCTCGCGTGACGGCGCCGTGTTAGGGGCTCCGTAAAAAATGACGCCTCTCCACAATGAGCTGCACTGACGTATTGAGGGTGCGGTACTCAATCCAACGTCTAACCTCTTCAGGACAGTAAAATAAAGAGAGTTCACGTGACCAAGAGCCGCTACGGCAACTCAGCCACCTAGCTCGCACTATCATCACGTATCTAGAGCTGCTCACATTGTGAACAGCAAATTTGCACGTTGACAGAGTATTAAGTTTTCTTTCTTTGTCCAAAAATGCATTGCTAAAACGTGGAGTGCCCCACACGCAAGCTGGAACCCCCCNCCCTCCTCCTCTTGCACACCTCCACCCTCAACACAAGCATTTCATGAAGTGCTCCAATTAGGCCGAGTGAGACCGTCGCTGCAAGCCCGGCCGACACGCCGCCCATAGCGTGGGGCCATCGATTGACGTTATACAGACCTGCATGTGACGCACACCGAACCTAGGTAGGCTTTCAGCTGCCGTACACTACCTCTGAGTAGGCCTACATGAGACGTACACGTTCTGAGTAGGCCTACATGAGACGTACACATTCTGAGTAGGCCTACATGAGACGTACACGTTCTGCGTAGGCCTACATGAGACGTACACGTTCTGCGTAGGCCTACATGAGACGTACACGCTCTGCGTAGGCCTACATAAGACGTACACGCTCTGCGTAGGCCTACATGAGACGTACACGCTCTGCGTAGGCCTACATGAGACGTATATGATCTGCGTAGGCCTACATGAGACGTACATTGGGTCATAAACTAGCTGTGGGTAGTCGTAGGTGAGTCGAACAATAACTCTGTCTTCAAGCAAAATAAACAGAAACTTCGTGAAGACATCTGAGACACAATCCAGACGTGTGTGTACATTACATACACACACACACATACGGACACACACACAGAGCTGTCACCTCAAGCAATACAAGGAGTCTCGTGAAACTGTGCACCTGACTTTAGACTATCAATATAATTAGCCTGATAAAAAATCAACTGTAGCAGTCAAACAGAAAAGTAATGTACGGCAACGTGGGAACCGTATACTGACTGAAGCGTAGCGAAGTTAGGTGTAAAACATTTTGACCCCGAAATATTGATATTCTAAAGTGAGGCACCCTGTATAGGATGCTGGAGGCACAGACCTGTGGCAGCGCGGTGTGCTGCAGCCGCGTCTGCAGGGGCTGCCGGCGCTGCTGCGGGCCTCCTGCAGCGCTGCTGAGGTGGAGATGCGGCACGCTGTCCGTGTGGCAGCGCAGCCACAGCAGGGCTGTGGTGAGCACCACAGCCACACAGCAGCCCGCCACAGCACCTCGCACTTTGAGGCGCATCTTGTCACTTCAGAGCTGCTGGGAGCCGCTGCAGGCTGGGACGGGACCGCTGCTGCAGTTGGGGACGCAAGGACGAGGCATCTCCTGGGACGACGTCCACACGAGCTGCAGGGCCACACACGCTCGGTCAGCAGCTCATCTCAGCAGCGCCGCATCAAGTCGCAAGGTTTGCAAATTGACTGACTTTGGCCTCGCTAGATCGTCTCCACAAGCGCTGGTGAGGTCTGAGCTTAGTGAACTAAATCGGACGTCGGATACATTTCTGGAAAAAGAATGTTTCAATTACTTCTTTAACTTGAAAATATACATACGGACACAATAGAGGTACACGAATGAAAATACACAATTATGCTTTAACTCTACCACATTTTAATGTGTGGCCTGCCTAGTAAAATATCGTGAAATGATCGCAGCGCGCGTAAGACATTTTCATGTCTTTGGGAAAGGAAAGAGGCAAGGCCGCATTACCATTAAGAAGAAGCCGCCCCACAGGAGGCGGCGGCACCCTTCGCAGGCCACACACGTGCCTCCCACAGGTGCGCATACGCGAACTAATTTCATACACCCGAAAATGGACAGCCACCAGCGGCGTCAAATTAGTTTTATTCCATGTGCTCATATGTACTTCACGATGTAGTACACTTCACGCGGGAACATTAATTTTACAAAGATAGAACATATGAGGGCATTAATACATGCTGGTATATCCCACATTAAACTGAATAAAAAATCATGTCTCAGATGGTTTAATGTGAATTAAGAGAATTAATTAAGACATTTGAACGAGAAAATGGATGAACGTGGAAACGAGAATTAATTAAGACATTTCCTTTGTACGGAAAAGAAAGGTTGGGTCCAGTTGACTCATTTTTTGAACCTCTGCTCGTCCCAAAACTAGTTCAATTTTGTGAGTCACCTCGACCCAGTTCTCCTGTAGCGGGCCGAGATGACTCACTATAGGGCCTCTGATGCAGCCCTAATAAAGTTCCGGGTAATAAACCCAACATTTGGAGCAAAACCCAGCACTTAGAGAGAAGTTTGTTTATTCTATGTTATGGGGGCTGGCGTCCCCAATTGGACATTGCTAGGTTACCTCAGCTCTAGCTAGGCCTTCGGGACTTTTATTATTCACGGCCAGTTTGCTTCTTTCCAATTTCATGTACTTTCCGCAGACCATTCTTCATTTTTTCTTCCTCTTCTTAACTTGTTATTTCCTTGCGCAGGGAATCCTGAGTGGGAACACACCTGTACAGAGATTACACGTTTTTTCAAGTTTATGCTGAATGATGCTTTCTTTTTTCTCTTAAGATCGCATCCTAAGTGGCTAGGGAACTTCAAACTAATAATCAAATGTAATTCATTCCTTTCAGGAGGCCGTCTCCATTTAGAGTACGAGCTGAAGATAATCCTATAGTAATTCCATCTCGCAAGCTCTTCAAATCATATCAATTGCTAATGTGAGCGTTTTCATAAACTCTCTCGTAGCTCATTAAATATTGTGAGACTAAATAATAATTGCTGCCCTCTGACAATCCAAGACGCGGCACTGATTTCTCTAAAGCCTGAGTTTAAGTTTGCATTTCATTTGTGTCTTGAGAGCATTCATATTGTTCGCCAGGAGGTCGTGTGGAGTGAACTAGAAATTATGTTTAGGAAGGTGTGAGGCCTGCGGGACGAAAGTAGGATGACATAGGTTAGAATCATTCGTTTAAGAGAGACCGCTAGGACACAAAATTTTCGTTCTCGATGCTTCAATTCCGTGCTTGAAATTCAGTGAATCATGCTCCGAAAAGTTCCATTATACATCAGTTTCTTTAGGGGAAGTAAAGTTCAACATCGATAACACATCCGTCTTGTTGAGGTCCAATTTAATTTGAATGAGAAGATGCCCATCAATTTCTTTCAAATGACGAATCTGGTGATCGAAATGGATAGATGAAATGAGCAGTGATGAATGAGGTTATATTATGAAAATTGTCGAATTCTGGCTGGCATTCAGCGGCTTAAGCCCATGCGTCATGTCTACTTTAATATAATATATATATTTAGTTATTGGCTTAAGCCGTGCATTTATAAGGAAATTAAAAACGAAGTATA
>VOMN01003502.1:0-35807 GCA_014899125.1 Orchestia grillus
TTTTGTACGTTGTAAAGAGATTTTACCTGCAGCTCTAAGTCAGGACAATTTTTGTCAATCAACTCTATTCACCGAAGTGGGACATTAATTACTACTCCAGTGCATAGTAAAATTCGGAACCATGCACTGGAATTAGACCATCCATTTGATGGTGAAAATTTCAAAATTATTGATCATTGCCAAGAATTGGACCTACGGATATTAAAATCCATTTGCATTTTTAATAATAGTACGAATTCAAATCATCACTGAAGTTCTGCTAATTTGTTCGTTTTGCGCCAAGTGTTTATTTTTATTGTTTAATTAATCCCCAAGTCCCGCATCCAGAATATGACATTTTCGTACTCATATTCATTTTGAAATTTGAAATTTTAGATGTTCCAACTTGAAAGTGATTTTTGAAAAAAATCGAAAGAATGATAATGAAATATTTTTCTTTACTCACTGGTGTTATTTATCTTAATAAAACCCCGCTTTCTAAAAAGAAGAGCAATTTCCAAAATAATTTTACAAAATACTATCATGGAAGTTCTCCAGCATAATTTCCATAACGATGCGCAACGTCTCACACTTAGCGAGGAATTGTAGACAGCATCAAACCGTGTCAGAAAACTCGAGCGACGTCATGGCATCAGCATGTATTTAGCGACGTCATGGCATCAGCATGTATTGAGCGACGTCATGGCATCAGCATGTATCGAACGCAGTCAGAGTATCAGTATGCTGACCGTCATGACGCTCGGTAAAACATTTGGCTTTCGTCGGATCCGGGCATTATCGTAATATTTTCAAATCGTGAGTATGCAAGCATAATTTAATAAATAAGCACTTGTAGGCTATGATTTGATATTATGGCCAGCTATGCAGCAACGCATTTTACCGAAACCTAGCTGACCGTCTCATGGCACTGGAGAGATGGTGTGATAGCCACTTTGTCACAGACATGCCATTTGGCCACGGGCATGCCATTTGGTTACGGGCATGCCACTTTGTCACGAGCATGCCACTTTGTCACAGGCATGCCACTTGGTCACGGGCATACCACGAGGTCACGGGCATGCCATTTGGCCACGGGCATGCCATTTGGCCACGGGCATGCCATATGGCCACGAGTATGCCACTTGGTCACGGGCATGCCCCTTGATCAAGGATGAGCCCCTTGATCATACCACTGAATACATACTGTTTGATGAACCACTTCTCAAGTCTCACGAACGATTTAGCTTCCGTGTGATGTGACCGTGACACTTGCTCATCTCTAGAAGAGCCAATAATGCTGGATTGTTCAACAAAACTGCTGCTGGCTTGTCGTACAAAGCTAACTTCGATGTTATTGCACATAAAGGGGTTGAACAAAATAATGGAAATGGGAGCGATTTAAGTTCAATATTTCGATGAGCCCCTATGGGGTGAGTGGTAAATCCAAATACATATTGATGGTTTATTTTAAGTTTAGGTAGGTCTATTTAGCGATTTATCTCTTGGGATCCTACCGAAGCATAAGGAAATCATTGATGCGAGACCTCATTGAATTTGATGAAAAGAAACTGTTAGCGATCAAATAGGGGAAGAAACTGTGTGGGAAACAGTTAATCGCTTGTGTTCGTGAGAACTAAAATATCATAGAATATGATTGTATTTGAGAAGCAGGGTTAAATTTCAAGCGAGAAAAGTAATTTCGAGAGAATTTTGAAACTCAGTAATAAAAATGATGCGTTTTTACACGCGTTGAAGTTACAGCTGCTGCGCCAGTTACAGCACCAGAACCGTTCGCCCTGAGCGCGACAGTGCTACGGCTGCATTTCGCTTTGTACGAAAAACTAGCTACAGCATTGCAGGTGCAACGAGGGACCGTACAGTCCCTTGACTCCGACATAATTCAAGAATAGAGAGCAATGAAAGCATTCGATACCCATATTTGGGTGTCTGCCGCATCTATTTTCAGACATTGAGTGATCGTGTGAAGGCCCCTTAGTTTCCTTACCTTCCTTGGTGGACATTACACAGCAACTAAGACGTCAAAACAGCTGGCGTAGCTCAGCCCTGCATGCGCGTATGTATGTAGGCACAAGTTTTGCGCAACAATTATGACTGGCTGTCCAATAAACTAAAGAGGGCCTAAATTAGGCTTTCTGGACGCAAAAACAGAGCGCCGAGGCACCCTGCCTCCGTCGACCGTTATATGGCGGGGTGTAATTTTCCTTCAATCGCATTTCATGAAAAAAGATAAACGAATTTTGATGAAGATGAGTTATAAAATTGTGGGGCATTGTTAAAATACGCTAGGGCTCCCTAATGCTTGAAGCTAGAGTTAGTCTTTCATGTTTTCACGAGTTGAGAATTGAGAGGCAGTATTTTCCGGTGCCCTAAAGAGAGAGTTTGTGTTGTCCAGGGCGGGGTGGAATAAGACATCGACGTCCTGTTTCTGCAGGGTCCGGGCTGTGATTATCTAGATCGCAAAACCGCTTTTCACGTCAGAATCGTTCGAACAAATTTACGATCGGGTCTTGATGAGGTGGATGCCAGGCGCAATTTTCTTCTAATAATTTCGGATGCGCGCGATGAAGGAGCCTCCAGGTCCACGTACGCTTTGGCCTGCTGAGATGACCTCTCTAACTGTTGTAGGTAGGTCATTGAGACGCTGTGTAGAGTGTGCTATATATGTAGAGTGTCCACCTGGTTCACACTCAATGAAGGTTTGCACAAGAAGAAGGTTTCATAATAGTGAACAATTTCAGTCGTCCAATTTATATAGAAACTGGGTAATCAAATGAACTTTTAAAAAACATCATCACTCTTCGTCTATTTTTTAAACCCTTAAGGTAATTATTCGGCTTCTTTTAATGTTCTCGAAGAGAAGAACGAGTGCAAGTTCCCGAATGTCTCAAAGTGACTTTGACAAGATAATTTATTTAACAACTATAATGGATCCGTACAGGTTAATTACTGACTGCATGAAGATAACTTTTTTTACGGGAGTTAGAACTTTTTTAAGAACCAAGAGCTCAAAAACTTACATTGGACCAACCTGATTTAAATAAAGCCCTAAGTCAGCCTCGTATTTTGGAAGGTGAAGTAGAAATGAACACGCTGAAGTCTGTAAATGCACACGACTGTTTCATGGTGACCACTGAGTTGCATAGTATTCTCGCCGCAGAGAAGTTTTGGCCACTAGCAAATCCTGAAGATCGTTGGCATAGTCTTGATTGGTCCAAAAACAACAAGTTTTTCAGTGAACGATGATCGAGTTACCTGAATAACTTGACCTGTGAATCGCGCAAATTCTGAGAATTTTTCTTTGATCGATTACGTTGTGTCTACATCTGCCCGGCTGATTCACCCCATGTACGTAAATCGAGAGCAAGTGTCTTCTCACTACGAGTCGTGTGCACATCAACAGTTTGCCAAGTTTCTTCACAATAAGGTAGCCTTAATTAACGTACCCGTTGAAAACTAATGTGAGACAGAGGTGTCCTTGTAGCACTCAAAGAGTTGACCTTCGCCAGCTCGGACCGCTTCTCCCGAGGGTGGCCCACAATTCTAAACAAAAAACAATAATTAAAATTGTGCAATATTAAATTAGAAATTATGGAAGAAATGTTTTCCAAATAGAGAAACCTATATTTTAGCAAATTCGGATTGGCAGTAACTTTCGAATTCAAATTATTATACAATGAAGCAGAAGTGAAATTTTTATAAGGATTCTCTCACATAATCTGCGGAAGGCCTCCTCCGCCATTGGTTCTTGCGATGTTTGTCCTTCTGCAGAATGTGACAACGGCGTCAGGCCAAGTTGCAATTCCCAGGAAAAATATTATTCTCTAGATTTAGACGACTTTATGGTGGACATCATTACATCCACCCAACGCCAAGTGGATGGTTAGTTATTGATATTATTATAAGTGCTATCATTTTTATTATTATTACTTTTATCATTATTATGATTAATATTACATTGGGAGTTAACTACAGTTGCCGCGCCTAATGCTAGTGAGTCTCAGTTTTAGTTAAAGTTCACTTTCAGTTTTCATGGTTCATAGTAATATTTACTTGCAGTTTGAGATATAAGAACAGCCCGGAAATTTTTTGACACCCGTTCCCCGAATCTCACCAGGACCCAAAATGCCCTGAACCACAATCAACTTCAGCGCATCTCCCTAAAATGAGCGGAAGGTTACTTTCAAAAACAATTCCAGTTCACTAGATACAATGCAAAATGATCCCCCAAGCCTCACAAAATAACTGTCGAGAGAAAAATTTAGAGATGATACCCAAAGGAACAAAGCTTAAGATTAGCCTTACATTTGACACAACATCGTCGAGTAAAACTTGCGTCTGACGAGAGGTCCGCCATGCTTCTCGACATAGCTTCGCTGGTCATATAGACTATGCGTCTATACGCGGGTCCGTTACTGGTTTTAACGGAATTCAACCAGTTCTCTCGGGGTTTAAATGTAGAATACACTCAATAACTCGGAGTGAACTGACAATACACCGCGAATTCATGAATATGAACATAATGTGTTGATGGCTCCTACTGGAATAGTTTATTATCCCATCCCGTGACAGATATCACGCGAAAATCTTCTACGTGACGCTCTATAGAAAAAGTTTGATCATCACGGACGGGATGCTTTTCTTGGCGATGCTTGGTGAATAGATCTCATGAGGAACTCTACTTGGGCTCACCACGTCTGTGAGCAGCTCATACTGACGGAACAAACGCTGTGACTATAGAAACTTCATCCTTCCCCCACCCCAGCACGCTTATGCAGCAGTAGTACAGCTCATAAAGACTCTAATGCAGTGTTCATAAGTCATTAATCACCGTCATCGCCTCCGTAAATTTAAAACAATAGGCGCACGGGTGTCGGGAGCCTGATGACATCGTGTCTATGGTGGAAGAGCTCAGCGAAGTCCCAGTGGAACGGTGACTGACCTCCATTCCGGTCACCGTCGTCATTTGCTGTACAGCCTGGGAGAGACCGAGCTCCTGCCAGGCTCGGGTGCGTGGCATCTGAAGGATAGTTCGTAAACTGGGACATTAGAGTTTTATTCGTTTTCGATCATTGGAGCTATGGGTAGGCAAGTAAACTTATTACAATGTGAAATGAATTGTGTTCATAAATATGAGGATAACATAGTAATTGTGATGTATTATGTACAAGCTATCAGGTATATTTAGAGGCGACGCTCAATTCAATATACTGTGATCACGTTCGCGCATTCTATGTATGTACGAACACCGTATGTGTGCACCTACTCTGTTCATCTTTCTGTCCGTGCTATTTACGGTAAAAGTGGACTCGAAAGATAGAAGTCCCGAAAACCTAGCTAAAGCTGCGATAACGTAACGGTGTGGTGCTGGGAACGTTATTCCTTATAGCATAGAATACAAACTTAACTAACATTACCCTATTGCCCCCCGAGGGGGGGTGGGGCACCGGACGCGTGACGTAGCATCCGCTCTGAACAAGGCTGTGGCTGTTTTCGGCACACTCTCGATTAAATTGTTATTGGGAAGCGAAAAGTAGAAATAAAAGTAAAAATAAAATATCCACCCTATGCAGGATTTATTAAAACTAGAAAGTCCCTGTACAACCTGAACTACACACTTTTCGCTGGGCAATTTTACGTAGCATTTATACCCGAATTTTTTCGGTTTTCTCCGCACATTTCATCATGATACACATGTGTGCAATTACTATAGGCACCCATAGCAAAATTTAAACTTTGTTAGAATTACGTTAAAATAAGAAGAAAGAAAAGTGCATTAATATCAGGTTCCCCGTACTCGACATGCCAATTTCCGCTCAACCGCTGATCACTCCAACGTCCGCAACAGACTTCTGTCCAACCTGATCTCCAGCGTTCAGTCACGAATGACAAGTTGAAAATTTATTTCACGAGTTCGCTGATGATTTACTAACATTTTCGATCGTTATTGTACCATTCTTCCGCTACGGAATCGAACTGTCTCTCTAGCTCGGCCCAGGGAGCCACTGCGTCGCCATGGCAACAAATCTCAACTCGGTGGCGCAGCGACCATTCTTTGCGTGTAAATGCAATAAAAAGAACTTTCAAGATGGAAAAATTACTAAATTTCCTCGTGCACTCGAGGAGAAAATTTAAAACAAATATTTTATTACATAATAAGGGAAACTTTACGTATGTAGGACTAAGATCAATCTATGTAGATTGCTGAGAGGAGCCGTCGCTATTTTCTTCCTTTAAAAATTATATATATATAGATTAAAATATTTATGTCAAATTATAATACTACAAGTTTCATAATTGCACAACAATATTTCTGTGTTCTCTTTGATTTAAAATCTGCTGCACAATTTCCTTATCACGAGTACGGCCGCTCTGGTACGAGCACGGCCGCTCTGGTACGAGCACGGCCGCTCTGGTACGAGTACGGCTGTTCTGGTACGAGTACGGCTGCTCTGGTACGAGTACGGCCGCTCAGGTACGAGTACGGCCGCTCTGTAGACTGATGACTCACAAGCCGGTTGCCTCCTCCGTTGTCACAATATTTATACACAATGCTGTTCCAAAGTATTCGACACTTGGCCTTTTTTTGTCAGGCCTGCCAAAAGGCGTTTTAGCTCGGCTTAACCACCCCACTATATAATTAAAACGACATGTGTCTCATTAAATAAATTTATGAATTTTTGTGCGTGATTTCTCCTATGTTATTACGATGAGAATCTCATTGAACACACTAAATTTGTGGAAATTTTTATGCTCTTAGTTATGTGATATCAACCCAGTGTTGCTAGCTTGGTTGGTCCGTCTGTCTGGCCGTCCGTTTTTGCATCATGCTCTTCAGGTTTAAGATAGAAGAAAATTTCCGGGTCCCTATTACTAAACGAATGGCGAGACTGTCAGCTAAAGCAGTCTGCATCAGTGATACTGAAAATAAAATTGTTTCATGGCAGAGTTACCTTAAATAAAAGGGCACCTTAAGAAGTTAATGCTCACGTCATTTTCGGCGGGGGGCGTCCACTAGTGTGTGTTTAACAGGCGTAGAACTCTAACAAACGCCCAGCAGTGTGAAACAGAAGGTTTGAACTGAGTCAAATTTCTCTGAGAATAATTTCAAGTTTATTTTCTTCGTCGATGAATTTTTCAGATCGGGGTTGCTTTGGATGAGTATGAGTATGAGTAGATGTAGTGAAAGCAGCGCTTCAGCAACTCAAGACTATGTCGCACCGAAAGAGTAGGGACCATTTAGTATGGACTTAGGAGAACGGGGAATCTATGCACAGGGTGTGTTCCCACACAAGATCCCCTGCGCATAGAAACAGCAAGTTAAGAAGGAAGAGCAAGAAAAGACAAATAAGAAATAGCGAAGAAGGAATGAAAATGGAAGGAAGCAAAATGGGCACAAAAGACAGAAGTCCCGAAGGCCTATCTAAAGCTGAGGTACCCTAGCAGTACTCCCCTGGGGGCGCTAGTCCCCATAGCATAGGATAGGCAAACCTAACTAACCTACCTCTATTGCCTATGGCCTATCCTATGCCCCCTGAGGGGTTGCTTTGGATGACTCCAAGCAAAGTTTAATTATGAAGAACTTTTTCGAGCTCACAAGTAGCCAAGATGAAAAATGTACATTGAAATAGTGTCAACAATTTAATGTCTGTAAGTTGTAAATGATGTAACGCTTGCGATAATAAATTGTTAGAATTACTTAGAATTGTTCATATCCCGGGTGTGGCTGCAAAAAGCTTTCTCCCGCGAGAGCCGTCAGAGCGCAGGCACTCCTCGTGCGGCCGGCAAGTCCGCGCTTGCGCAATATCGATCAGGACTAGAGGCCTCCAATGGTCCCTCACGGCCTTTTTTATAAATATTTTTTCATTCGAACTGCACAATGGACGAAAGGGTTAGGCTTTTCAAAAACTGAAAACTCAATAGAGAAAAAGTTTGAACTGAAACGAAATCATGGAGAGAATTCTATTCCCATAGAAAAATAGTGAGGATAGGCTTGAAAAGAGTCTGCGTTGACGGAACTTTTGTGGGAAGATCTTAGTGCGAAGCAACCCAGCGCGACGCTGCCGAGAGCAGTGTTGTTTTTTCATTTAAAGAAATCTTACACATTTCCTACAATTACAATCACTCGAAATTTAAACCAAATAAAGATCTAAAACATCGAGTCAGACAAAGACGATTCACAAATCTACTCCCGCATTTAAAGGCACCACACTCTGAAATTACGAAGGGAAAGTACAGCTGCAAGATATGAATAAGTTTAAATGAGTTTGGTGCAGTGTAGGCATGGAGATGAACGACTAATGTAATGAGTCTGCTGATGAGAGACGCGGTTTATGCAGGCACTTGTAGCGTGTGCGGCTCTGAACTATAATTTAAGGTATAAAAGTTACCACCCCGCGAGGTCGCGTAAATGGGGTCGTTGTGAGAGAGCTAACTGCATGGCATGATGTGTGTGGCCAAACCTGTGTGCGAGGGTTGTGTTGTGGGACTGTCAACTGGTGTGACGGTGACACTGTCAACTGTGGTGTGACGGTCATGACACTAACTGCCAAACTGGTGTGACGGTGATGACGCTAACTGCCAAACTGGTGTGACGATGACACTAACTGTCAACTGCGCTGTGACGGTGATGACACTAACTGCCAAACTGGTGTGACGATGACACTAACTGTCAAACTTGTGTGACGATGACACTAACTGTCAAACTGGTGTGACGATGATGACACTAACTGTCAAACTGGTGTGACGGTGATGACACTAACTGTCAAACTGGTGTGACGGTGACGACACTAACTGCCAAACTGGTGTAACGGTGATGACGCTAACTACCAAACTGGTGTGACGGTAATGACACTAACTGCCAAACTGGTGTGACAGTGATGACACTAACTGCCAAACTGATGTGACGGTGATAACACTAACTGCCAAACTGGTGTGACGGCAACACCAACTGTCAAACTAAAGTAATAAGGCAAACTATTAAACTGGCGTAACGGTGACACCAACTGTCACACCAAGTAATGATAAGATAAACTGTCAAACTAAATTAATAATAAGGGAAACTACCAAATTGGTGCAATAATGAGACTATCGAACAGAGGAGGTCGTCGGACTACACGATAAGAGCTAGAGAAGGTACGTGTTGTGCCCACTGGGGCATTTTTCTCGAATTTAGCATTGAATTGCAGCACTCTCAAAATTATGCACTCCTTGATCCCCTGATCGCCAACACTTCCTCTTAGGGGGTCCTATGCCAGCTTCAATTGCTGGACCATTTTTTACGGGCTAATTCTTCACAAAATCACCCCCTTCACTCATGGATCATTCGATCGGTAGAATTCTGGTACTGAACGATCTCCAAGTTCTCCTGTTTTCAGATGTTCACGTCGATTTCTTCCTGCAAACGCCACTTTATTTCCAGACCTCGTCGGCCCTTGGCCCGATGTTGCGAGGCCTTCTTCGCCTTCTCGCTCGTAATTCGGATCCCGAATTCTAATAAACTTGAAAATAGATTATAGATTATTCGTCAGAGCACAAAGAGGGAGGGACTATTTAGTATGGACTGTAGAAAGCGTGAAATCTATGCACAGGTGTGTTCTCACACCGGATTCCCTGTGCATAGAAACGATTGAGAAGGAAGAGGAAGAAAAGGCAAAAAAGAGATAGCGATGAAGGTGGGAAAATTGAAAGAAGCAAAGTAGGCACGAAAGATACAAGTCCCGAAGGCTTAGCTATAGCTAAGGTAGCCTAAGAGTGCTCCATTGGAGTCGCCAGTCCCCATAACATAGGATAGACAAACCTAACTAACCTAACCTATGATAGTTTAGGTTCAGTAACAACGCTGAGATTCCGATACCCAATGATCACACACTGGCGCTCGTCTAATTTTTACTGAAGCTGAACTTCTTCGTGGGAGCAAGCTGAAGTAGCGTTGGGAAGAAGCTGAAAGAATCAGTGGAAAGTAATTGAAGGAATCAGTGGAAAGTAATTGAAGGAATCAGTGGAAAGTAACTGAAGGAATCAGTGAAAATTAACTGAAGGAATAAGTGGAAATTAACTGAAGGAATCAGTAGAAATTAACTGAAAGAATCAGTGGAAATTAACTGAAGGAATCAGAAGAAGGTAACTGAAGGAATCAGTGAGAAATAACTGAAGGAATCAGTGAGTAATAACTGAAGGAATCAGTGAGAAATAACTGATGGAATCAGTGGGAAATAACTGACGGAATCAGTGGGAAATAACTGAAGAAATCAGTGGGAAATAACTGAAGGAATCATTGAGAAATAACTGAAGGAATCAGTGGGAGGTAAGTTAATAGACTACACATCTTTATTCCAACAAGTGTAATCCGGGCAAGATTTGCTAGCGACTACTTAGACAGTAAATTATTACGTTTTCAAAGTTATATTAAAGTGCAAATTTTATGTCCACAGAACCAAAGTTCAAATCTTATCTGCAGGCCGTGCGGGCCTCCCCAGAGTCCTGACACAGGACCGGAGAGCCTTATCAGTTTTATTGAGCCAGTCCCGCTTTGTTCAATATTGATTGCTCACTTCAATTTCCGAGTTGATGGCGATATTTTATGGTTAACATTTCTCTCGTTTTTGTCTGAAGCGGCGATTGTTATCCGACGTCCTTTGTGCGTGATCTCGTAATTGTCATGCGGACGGACGACGCTCAGCCCTCCACCGCACATGGACTTGGCAGTCTGTAGTTTGTTTCGAGAGTCCAAGAATCAATTCAAAGTATGGGCTTTTTGATGAGAATTACACCGAGTGCTGTAAAGGGTTCTTCTTAAGTCGTCGGGCATCACCGCGTACACATCTGTTCACGGGGAAGAACCGAACTTTCGGCTCATGTGAAGTGCTGTGCAGTTTCATCAATCAGCATATGATGTGGAGTGATGGCTGTTTCATATGATGTGGAGCGATGGCTCCTGAAATCTGGTGTGCAGCGTTGCGTTTGGTGACAAAATACAGGAAGAATTTAAACTAGGAGAGGAGAACACTTGTCCTCGAATACCGTACTGCAAAGTAGAGCGCGGAGTGAATTGAACATTTGGCTGCATGAACACTCAACTGAGCTTCGTGCGAACTGAACGTTCAGCTGCATGAACACTCAACTGAGCGTCGTGTGAACTGGACGTTCAGCTGCATGAACACTTAACTGATAGTCCCATTCATCAAAGGCATCGGGACCAACAAAACTTATATTGAAAAACTTCAGTAATATTGTGTTTGCTCTATTGGATTGCCTTAAAGTTTCAAAGAGTTTTAAAAGGATATTCTTTCATTAAAACTGTAAGAATAATTAGATGCGTGAGTGAGCTCCAGACATCGTTGGGGAAGCAAACAATTAAATGTGCTAGCTCAAAACAACAACACCATCCAATGCCTCGCCAAAATAAGCACTCGGCAAATTATTTATAGACCGATTATTTTGCAAAGCTCATCCAGTTTTAATCAGGCGTAAAAATTATCAGTTGTCTTGTAATATTACCGGCTCGTTGTAGACCGGACTTGGAAATTTATTCATAGGTGAAGGACAAGCATGAGTTGAAAGATTATTCCTGTAACGTAACACAGTCACCTAACAAGTACACAGTATTTACAAGGTAAGAAATAAGTAAAACAAGGTCGTAGGGACATTTTTCTCATTGGAAAGGTAACATTGCCCAGGGTTTGGGTGGTACATCGCCTGCATGGCACGCACTGCACCCACTCCAGCGCTGCAGCTCTCTTTTTACAAACAGCAGGAGACGGTGGCAGACCTGGCCTTTTTTAGGAAGATTTTTTGAAAGGCTTTTCCCCCTCGCCGGACTCCAAAGAAAAGAGTTTCAGCTCTCCCACCCCTCCGGCACCAGCCCTCCCTCCCTCCCTGCGTGTCTAGTGTACAGGGGAAGGATTGAACAAAAAGTGTTCTTTATGTTTTGTGAGGAAAATTATGGAATTTCCTAATTAGGTACCATTGCTGATCTTTTGAAAAGAACTAAAAATTGGTGTAACTCAATTAAATTGGTCACCTGAAGAGCTCAGGTCTGAGCTTCATGAAATAGCAATTCTTGCTGCTCATCGAAGACCTTTTTTAACTATGGAAACTTGGGGAGTTTACGAAACGCCTCCCTTGGCAGCTGGAGAGCTACCGTGTAATTATAGCAGCAGGTGACACAAGACACTGGTCGAACGTAAACAAAAAACTACATATGTTGCTCAAGCGCAACAAAGTTTCTAACATGCGTCAGGCATCTATGTTGCTCAAGTGAAACACAGGCCTTTTCATAAGATGTGGGGATAATTTCCATTCCATAACAGATATCTGTCATATTTTACAAAACTCTGATTAATTTATTTTTTGAGTCACCTTGAAAAATGATAAGACAGCTGTGAGGGATCCCTCCCGAGTTCGGTTCTAGGAGAGCGAGCCAAGTTTGTTAGAGGAAAAAATTTCCTGGTGAATCCAAGAAGTAGCGAAAAGTAGCAAGAAGTAGTAAAAGTGTAAGTTGTACGGGGTGGCCTAGAAGTCATTTAACCATTTTATACAATTATCACGCAGAAACTCTAAAATATTTTCGTAAACTGCCAATGAAAGAAAAATAGTAAGAGTTTTTATCTAAATTTAATATCCTTCAACCGTCTTCCATTTTTATCCACAGGCTCAAACGAACTCTCCGTTGTGTATTTGCATTACACCTTTCAGAAGAAATGCTGCCAATTTATTGAATTATATTCTGTTTCATGAGTTCTTAGAGAATGTTTGGATTTATTTTTCTTAAACAGCATCTACAATTTATCTGCGTCTAAGCACCATCTGCTTGACAACTTGTTATCTAAATTCTAGGTACTAAAATCTCTCAAGTAAAAAATACGTAAACTTAATCGTTTTTAAAGTTTAAAAACAACTTCTCGGGAAGATTTTACTCGAACAAGATTAATCCATTTTAGTATTCATGAAAATTCCTACACTTATTCTGTACTGAAACAAGCTATCATGAAATCAGCACTCAAATAACATCTTCTGATGAATTCAGTCTCACGCAAGGAATGAGCACTTATTTTAACAGGTACAAGCCCTGATTAGTTCTAGCATGAAAAAATGTTGGGTTATCACTGCCATAAAATCGAGGTCGTCCGAAGGAAAAATGGCCTAGCGTTCACCTCCACACAGACTTGGGGAAGGGGAGAGGGTTGGGGGGAAGTTATTGCAGGACAATAAGTTTTAGAAACGCAATAGTTAACCCGATTTGATAAGTAAAAAACAAAGTTTTAATGTCATTAGAGGAGTAAAACCAGGGAGCTGCAAAGAGCGTTACCATAATTAAACCGCTTATTAACTGCTTATTAAATATTGTAATTTTCTTGTGAAGGTTTATAACGAACAACGTTAACGAACCTGTTTGTTACGATATTTAATCCGAAATTCAGTTTTACCATCCCCGCCATTATAATAATAGCCGTCGTATATTTATATGTACACATAAGTATATTTATTTTTTTGCCTGTAACACTTTCCCGTGCCCCCACAAAGAACATTACTGCAAGCGGCGCTGATATGCGGCAGAGTCCTAGATAGGAAAATGAATATCGTATCATAAATTATGTAATCTAGAGGAAGCTAGATCTCTCATTTAAAATAGAAGACGGTATAACAACATTCTTATCAACATAACTTGTTTATGAAAAGATGAATTCAAAAGACACGATGAGCGTCAGTTTTACCGAAAAAATTAATTTATACTAAGAATAAACTATGATAAATCCCGTCATTTTTGCTGCGACGCGCATACTAGTATAAATAAATACTTTATACAATTAACTACGTGTTACTAAAGTCGACATCTAAGTTCTAGACCGAGAGGCAACAACAAAGTGATGCCACGATTTTGCATGGGGTTGTACAGAAGCATCCCAGGGACCTGACCTGCCTGGGCGGGCCTAGAAGGACCACACAACTAATTCTAAACACGTGAGCTTCCATTCAAAAGTTGCATATTCTTTGTATCTAATATTTGTCGACTAAAATTCAGTCGCGAGTTTAGTGACTGCAAATGAACGAAAGATGAAACGAACACGCCTCTCACAGCTCTGCCTGTCCGGCCTAGATCTCCGGTGCTCTTTTGAAAATAAAACACAACGAAAGCATCTCAGCACATCAAATTCTGAGTTGTTTCACGCCAGGAATATCTCTGTTGGCAATCTCACCCCGGTCAATATTAAAACTCAACATTGTAATGCTAAAAAATGGCTATTCACGTTTCAGTGGGCGGAGAGTCATTTGTAAACTTATTAATTTAACCTGAAATTTAATTTAATGTTTTATATGTTGAGATTAATTTTCGTAAGAGACGGATAAAATGCGAGTTATCCTTTCGGTCGAGTCGTGAGACGCGCGATGTCTAGCTCTCTCGACAAGACTTCATATCTTACAGATGAGATCTGTGAAAAATATCTCACAAAGCTCACCTCTAACTTCAACTTGAAAAAAATAACGGTTCAAGAAATCACGCGTGTAATTCTACTGATTTGGGAACATTCCAGTCGCCACCATCAAAAAAACTCTTCCGCCCGACTGGAGCCCCCACCGAAAGAAATGTCTCTGTAGTCAGGAAAATATATGCAGAAAAAGCATGGACAATGATTGTATAAAAGATACTGTTACATGTTCGATGAATTCCTTAGGGCATTTCCTTTTGGATCTCGAAAACATTCGCAGAAGAGGTTTAAAAACCTTGCAATCAATCAGGGCTGTCGAATTTAAATGGCGCGGACTTGCATGGGCGACTTTAGATAACGTCCGCAAGTCAAAACGATCGCCGCAAAAAATGGCGGATGCTTTAAGCACATGCATATTCGCCAGGATTTTCTATAGCTGCCTCCCATTCTTGCAGTTTTTTGTGGGATATTCACAATGCATTCCAAATGTTATTGGGAAGCGGGGCACAAAGGCTCCCAGAGCCCGAGGAGGTTCTGAAGCAATAACTAGGCCCCAGAATACACGATATCGCCCAGCACCGATGCCACGCTCGCTGGAAATACTCTTAGCGTACGAGTTCTGTCTAACAAATTGTCATGTGAGACTTGCTGGAATGGGATTATTAGAATTCCTGGTCGTTTTCCATATTAGCATGTACACAGAGAACGCGCAGGCATTTTTATTGCTTTTTGGAAGGTATACGCTTGAATAATGGGAGATGTATAAGCATGGCAGTGTGATCTAGAGAGGTACATTAGCATACGGATGCTATTAAACTAATAAAGCAGGAGCAAGGAGCTGTGCACCAGAGTACGCTCGCGTACGGACGGCTTTGGCTGCCAGCAGGGGGCTGGAGCGAGCTCTAATACAATTAGGCATCGTTTGTATATTTTAATGCGACCACAGACTCGCCGAGCTCTGGCCGCTCTCGCAGGCTCCATGTCAACGCGAAATCGAGAGATGCGTGCAACATGCTAGGGCTAGGTAAGGATTTTTAAATGCTTTCACTATTGAAGAAAATAACAGAATTTCTTCCTCTATTTTCGTCGAAAATCCTTTCGTGATAGATTGGTGGGCGATTATTTTTACCACGTCTGAACGTCCAGAAATGTCCGAATCTTAGAGCACAACTGAACTGCGTTGCGAGCGAGCTCTTGCATGCATCGTCTATTTATATATACGTAGGGACCGCACATCTGTGCCGAATATGTGGTAAAATTTTGATGAAATGCGAAATCACATTTGAGTTATTCAAGGAGTTCATTGCCACGAGAACACAGCACTCGATATAAATGGGGTACAAATATAGCTTAAGCAAAATTCATCATGTTAGAAAAAAATCACCTCATGTAATATCATGTAGGGAGTCTACAGTGGGGAGCAACGTGAAATAATGCCAAGTATAGTAAAAGAAAGGAAAAGGACGAATGAAAAATGGTTCACTTCGAAATCAGTCACATACAAACATGATTCTAGTCCGGTTTTTCAATGAGTAAGACTACAACCTTGATCGTAAGTCAGTTCTTGACGTTGAGACTTCCATATTCGTGATTCTTAATTCGCTGGCTTTCATGCAGCGGGAAGTGATTAGGACTTTAAGCTGAATATTAAAGTAGGTGGGGAGCTCATCGTATTATTTTTACCACCAAGTTTCTGATTTTTACACACATAATGAAGATCGTCTCACTCATTGTCGTTTCGACGTAAAAACAATAAGAAGTTTTTAACATTGATGTCAAGACCAACGGGTGCATCAAGGCAACATAGAATCATGCAGCTTCGAGTCGCACGTGGAATAATTAGCGCTACAAGCAAGAGTACAAATTCTGTTCTCAAGACGCGGCAAAGTCGCAATGGACGTCCGAGGCACAATTTATGTTAAAAATTCCTCACCGAAATAAATTGAACGGTGAGTTGTCTCTTGGTATCTCTTTTTTCCGGTGTGACTTGCACGGGCAAACTTGCAGATGTTGCAGACATCTGCAACAGCACGATAAGGCAAACTCTTTCCAAAACAGGTTTTCACAAATTAACGATTGAGCTTTGTCTATCGGGGAATTACAAATTTAAATAAAAAATATCCGCACGTAATTTTCCCCGAGTTGTTTTCAGCTGCGAATCTACAGGGATGACAATGGAAGCGAGAATCATCTCCAGCCCGGAGGGAGGGGGTGCCGAAGGCGTTACATCGGCTCGGAATCGTCCTTCCTCTCCTGCCGAAGGTGGAAAGGTGGAAGACGTAAGTACGAGCAAGAATGAGGGCGAATGCGAGCAAGTGACAGTCCGCAGCTGGAGTAATGCCGCTTTAACGGTTTGCACAGCGGCTTCTTCAGACCAAACGCTTGAAAAACACGGCATCAGAGAACGGAAGCGTCGAACAAACGAACCTCGATGATTTGTCTCGCATTTGATGCTCAAGTCCAGACTGCTTGCAACAAAGCAATGAAAAGCTTGGTTCTTTGAGCTCACAAGTGCTTGCAATAACTCAGTGTGTGCCTGCCATGTAGGCTTCCGTTGGGCGGGACAATCGAACGGTTCCCGAGCCTCCACAGACTCCATGCATCATTGCTTGCAGTTGCGCAGGGCTATCCGTGGGGAAACACCAGCGTTTGCAGTCACTGCTTTCAATGGTGCTTGCTTGCATAGGTAAAAAAATGACGCATTGAAATGCATGAAGCTTGACAGGCAGGCTGAGCCGCAGGAAATGGGCAGAAGGCGGGCACCGGCTGCGCATACCTATGGTAATTGAAACCAACAAAGGCCGCTCCTTCGCCACAATGACAGTCCTACTCGCGACAAATGAAAGCTCTTTAAAAAAATAAGGCTAATAAAGGTGGCAATTTAGAAATGCATGGCTTTGCAACGGACTGCGGACGGAAGGAGAGAATGCGGCCACAAAGGTACGTCCGCAGCGCCGGAACTGCAGCTACGCAAGTTGGTCGAGCTCCGGTGGCGGCGCCGCAGCGCGAGCACGACTGCGCCAGGACGTCCGCAGCGAGGGCTGGTGTGCGGCATCACGATCTCACGCTCTTGCTGGTTTAATGAAGGCGAAATAGAACAAACGACGAAAAGAGGAGTCTTTAAACTTGAAGCACAGAATAAATTAAAATTGCACTACGCATGCGATTAGGAAAATTCTATTTCGTTTGGGCTGTAGTTAATTTTGCTTTTACTACCCTATAAAGTGTGTCAGATTATTTTGCCGAACAAATTGTATCATTGCGTCGATGGGAGGCCAAACTGAAAGTTTTTAGTCTGTATATTTGCGCTGGGAGCGAGCCGCGAGATGAAAAAAAATCACAATTCTCGAATGAATTTTTTAGACCCACGGCAAATTTTGAGCCAATTATTCTATGGAAGGATAGATTGTATTGCACGCGATCTATCCTTAAGCCCGGTAACGCTCCGTTCTTTCTGCGTGGGCACCCCTCGCAGCAGCCCGGAAGCGAGAGGGCTGGAAGTGCACCTCTCCAACAGGCCCTCGACCTACCCTACAGGAGGGAGGATCCCGTTTCCAACATGAGAATCTTAAGATTTAAATGTTTACTTTCATTTCTAATATGTGTGAATCATTAACACCATTATTTCAATGATTGTTTTTGTTAATATTCTTTTACCCAGCGCAGCCACCTAAGGCAATTTCTAGAATTATGATCAATGATTAAATTAGTTTTCGCAGTATTAATTCCACTTCATGATCCTGAAAGATCATTCTGGATATCAAATTGTTTAGGCAAGCTTTTTTTTTAGTTCTAAGATCATTTTCAGTCTTAGGAACATTTCCAGGTTACACGGCAAATTTACTCCCTTGTTCAGCTCAATTTCAGTTCCCTGAAGTTAATTTATTCGGATGAAGTAACAAAACGAGATCGGTATCCCATCTATTCCTCGAAGAGTCGCTAAGTCCTCGAGATGCTCAGCAGGACAGCCCCCTCACGAGCGTCCCTTGAGGGGATGCACGAACATTCACAGCAACAATAACAACTTATCTTTTCTCTGTGGTGTGTATAACTTGAATTAGTTAATAGTTAAATCGGTGTTAAATTGCGTTGCCGTGAACTGTCTGTGCAATAGCGAGGTTCTCAGGATTCCTCAATTCGATGCGTGTGTGCCTCCATGTTTCGACGCGTAGTTTCGTTTAAAGTACCGAAAAACTTTAATGGTTGAAATATGAACATGATTTTAAATGTTGAGTTATGCAGCACCCGGGAAAAGAAAATAGTAACCTAAACTTCATCAATATACATCGGGCCCTGCCACAGCCACCTCATCTGCGCAATGGTACAAGCGCACCACAAAATTTAAACAACGCACAAACGCTGATTAGTAATTTGACGCAGGTGGAAGTACCAGCGACGGAGACCAAACTAAAACAAGTCGTTGTTTTAGTTCAAGTGGACAAAAAATGCCGGCCTTGAGTTAGTTTACAAGATGGAGACTAACACACGACCAAATATGCGTCTTATGGCTTCTGTCGTCACCTGGATGCAAGCAGGACCGTTGGCAGGCAAGCATTTGACGAGGCAGTGCGGCATCATTTTTTGCTGCCTGCAAGCAGCGGCAAGCAGATGCAGGTATGTCACAGCCGTTGGGCGGCGGCGGCTTGCAGGAGTATCAAATGTTGGATGCAATAAGAGAATGGTGGGCTCTCGCTTTGTCCATTTGCTTGCAACAACAATTTTTTATCGCATCACAATAGCCATTTCTCCTGCCTCCAATCACAAGAAGACGTCTGACTGTCGGGACTCTAACGAATCTGAACAGAGCTTGCAGCCCATACTAAACTTTTTCAAGTATCGGCCCCGGCCCAAAAACTTAGAGAGGCCACAAAACACAACACCTGGCGGCGTTTGAATCACCGCTCCTCGTGGCGGCGTCGCTTTGCTGCACAGCCACGACATTGTGGTGCGCTGCTTGCGCCCTTCTTGGGAGTTCTTTATGGAAGTCTTTGCTGTGATGGACGAACCTGGGTTTGCCCTGCAATCTTCCTTCCTTTAGTGCCGAATTGGAGCGCCTAATTCCCACAACGGCACCGCACGGGTCGCATCTCCTGCATCGCTTGCCTCCAGGTCTCCTCTCCAGGCACGGACCTGGAAAGCCCTCACTAGGGCACACCTCATTCGTCATTGACGTTGTTCACCAAAGAAGCAGGACGTAGTACAATAACATACTCATGTGACCGTCGCATGCACGCGATTCACGGCCTCACACGCTTTATTTAGGCATGATATTTCGTTGAATTATATTTTTCAAGGAGAAAAACTGAATTACAAAATGAAATGCTTCACTACCAGTTTTAACGAGTTTCATTTGTACTTTCAGTTTTGCGAGATGCTACGTGATAACTAAAGACACCCATTTTGAAAATATCGAAGTAATGAAAGTAATTAAATATATAAGTAAGCCCATCTTTAAGACACAGTACGTGGTGTGGTGCTATGACGTCGTGCAGTTGCACTCGCACAGTGAGCATTGATTTGTGTGCGGGTGTTGCCGTTGTTGCCCTTGTGGACCTGATGGATTTGGTCGAACTGAGGGACCTGATGGATTTGGTGGACTTGGTCGATTTAGTGAATTTGTTGAAATTATAGAATTTGCTACCTATGGTGGAAGCGGGCAAAGCATTGAAGAAGGCGATAAAGACATCCAAGATTAAGTCGAATTTCGTAGGCGGAATGACGGAAATATTCTCAGGTTTGCTGAAGTTTAAGTCGGTTATACATACCCTAAGTGATACAAAACCTGCGTTAATTCAACCATAAGTTTATTCATGCAAAAGCTGGAAGCGTGCGGGCGCAGACATGGTGGGGACTATGTGGGGGTGAGAGGGAAATGGAACTTGGGGGCCATGAGGGGCACGACGACCTTACGAGGGGCACGAGGACCTTACGAGGGGCACGAGGACCTTACGAGGGGCACGAGCACCTTACGAAGGGCACGAGCACCTTACGAGAGGCATGATTCGCTCCAATTGTTCATGGAATTTTATCACAAAGTTGAGGCTGTGTTGCTGACGCTTCTTGTGAGGTTTCAAGCGACTTCAGACTCCATGCTGCCCCGCACATTCCGTGGAGCACAATTCCAGCATCAGCTGGGGAAGCGAGGCCGTGTCTCTACGAAGTTAAGCTGCTCACTCGAGAGAAGTTCTATAGGGCGAGTCAGAAATAAAGGATCCATTTGGACTTTAATCTATTTGGTATCATGAATATCTATTTTCATATATACATAGATATGGGTTAAAATTTTAAAACGATGTTTAGAATAGTATAAAACATTAAAACAGGCGATCATGCTACCTAAGAAGGTAAACTAACATGTGAATAAGGTTGTTGCTAACTCACCACGTACACATATCGCGTGCACGGTCTGAACGTGTAGTCAACACACGTGTTTCAGGGGAGCCATAATGAACCAAAGTGGCGACGGCATGGCTCGATAACGGCGCTCCTAACTTAGCTATTGATTTGCTAATGACTCCAAATTTACAGAAATGCAATTCGCACCGCTTGCATGTACACAATGGCAGAGACTTCACCAAATACAGAGACGTCTCTTGGCTGAGAACCGAGTTTTCATGTCGCGTTGAGCTGCAGGTCGTCACACAAAACAATTTATCTCCTCTAATTATTCCGACCAGAAATACCGCCAGTATGTACTTTGGAGCATGTCGTACATATTGCGGGCGTGTGCGTAGCAGTTCGATATTTACAGATATTAGACAGGAATGTTTTCTGTTTATTTATGTAAAATACGATGTCGTTAGCAACGATAAAGAGGGGCACGGTTGATGCGTGTCGTCGGCGCTGGGAAACCGTCCAAAATGAACTCGATTTATGTTCTCAGATAAATATTGGTCTTTTCTATTGCAAAAATAATGAAAATTGTCACGGAGACGGTCGAAGACAATTAAAAACGCCCGTGGAAATGAGCCATCGGTGACTTGGTTCACAGACCCACGTTCTTGATGCTTTTCCAGTTGTCAAATTTGCTGGGGAAACGAAGCGAAATTCTAGGGCTGCGTCTCGTTGGGGCAGCGGCCAAAGCTGGCATGAATGCTTCGGAACCACGAGGTGATGAGTCTCGTAGTCGCACGTCACAAGATGAGTCGGATATTAATTTGAAAATTTATAGAGGGATCTCCGTAGAGTGTGCGAGATGAGAACAGGATTAAAGCGTTCCCATGTGGAGCGTATTATGTACACCCCACATCTGACCTCTGTTTCAGAGATGACTCGTGCGATATGGTCGTAAAAGAAAGCCATTCAACATTCAAGGGAAATTTGGAAACTCACTTTAATTATTTCACCCGATTTCATCGGGGATCTTTTAGTCAGGGTCATGATGTCGACTGGGGATGTTTGGTATCGAGCTAGGGCATCAATCAGTGACACGAAAGAAAATCTGTCTTGTTCGTGCACCTCTAACCCACGTACTCGTGCGTGACTTACATAGGCAACACGCATACGCTACTCATGGTGACAACACTGGAAACTTGAAGCAATACAAAGTTTCGCATACAAACAAGTCGCTAACCTGAGTAAATAATTTTTTTTCCCGGTAGCATAATGGAAGAAGCTTTAGAGCTGCAGAATCCAGTGCAGCAAGATTGAGCGATAAAGCACATCTACGAAGCATGTGTAGGAAAATGATCGAATATGACGTTCTGTAAATTCTTGCGTGTTCACCTAAAACCAAACTAAATACGGCCAAAAAAAGTAACTTTCCAGCAATGAAGAGGGCAGGATCGATTAATTGAATGTTTGCTTCAGCACTTATAACTAACTCCGACTCCAGCGCTCGAGCGGAAACTCACACTCGAAGTCAAAGCTGAGAACTGGCAGCGGTCTGCGAGAGAAGTTTACATCATTGTAAGCGAGGGCTCATGGTCCGAGACTGCAGCTCTGTTACCTTGAAGTGCATCGACTTCAGACTGATTGTCTGAACTGTGCTTCCGTCTCCGACTCTGTAGTTCATCCGACTTGACGCCTCCGTTTTAAATCCGTCTCAGTCACACAGGCCAGAGTGTGGTACGTTTAGACACTGTTCCAACGGAGAATGTGGCACCACTAGTTACTCTGTCCCAGCCCAGAATGTGGCGCAATTAACCACTGTCCCCGAGCCCCAGAGCTCTGATTGTGGCACAATTAGCCGTAATTTCGAGCTGAGGACGCCAGCCGTTGCGCACCACGAACAGGGCACAGTTCAGCCTCAAATTCCTGAATCTTTTTTGGGGTAAAAAAGTCCAAAGTTGCGCCCACAAAGCAACCCAAAACGTATAGATCGCAAAAAACAACAAATGACCGGCACTCAAAAGACCTTCGCAAACACGCAATCAAGGAAAAGCTGGGCAGGGAGACGATGGCGGAAGTCTGGGAATTTGGGCTGGGATTATCCCACAGGGACCTACATACCCTCTCCGCATGGCACAGCCTCCCATTGCTAGAAGTCGACTGCTTTTGTCCCAATCTGAACCTGTGATAAGGAAAAATTACTCTGTTCTATTCCATTCAGCTGTGCCTGTCGTGGCCGTACGTCTGAAAATATTTTGAAGTGTAAAATTCAATTTATTGAGGATTTTTTTTTTTAACCAGCGATGCAGCGATACGGAGCCTTGTTAATGAATGTAAACTCTGAGGCAGCGCAAAAAAGGACTCGAATGACGCGAAGTTTGCTGCTCTGGGAAGGATAAAAAGGCGTTCTGAGAAGGCCGTCGCTGAAGGCACCAAGAGTACTCGTTCATTTTGAGCGGCTTTACTTCAGCGACGTGTGCGACGCTTCACCGGCCCTGCAGTCGGGTCTGAAGTGCTCAAGCTGCTGAAAAAATAATAGATTGAGAATATTTCTCTGTGTGTTAAAAAAAATCGTTAAAACATCATGCAAAAAAATAGTGAACCAATAAAATCGCGTGAGACAAAATAATGAATCGGTAATATTTTGTGCGACAAAAACGACATATATTATCTTGAGCATTAGAATAACGAATCATCAATATGTTGTGCGCTAGAGACGGCCTGCAGCCTCGGCCAGATGCCAGGTAGCGAAGAAACAATTGAAGATTTACCAGTATTCTGTGTTCTAAACGTGATCGTATATTTGTCTCTTCATTGGCGGTGTGCAAGACATCGCGCGTTCTGCATGAAGGATGGCCCAGGACTCTGGGACTGCGCTCTGCCCCCCGCTGCTGCCCAGTGCGGATCGTTTGACAGTTGTTTAGGCGCAAGTTTAGGTAAATCCGCAAAATTGGTAGACCATTAAAAATAATAATTATAATGAACAATTTGACACAACGTTGAATCTGTACCTCTCAAGAGAGTATTTTTATATGAATTAAGGAACACTGGAAAATAAATTGAAGGATACAGAAGAAGATACAGCATGGCAAAATACAAGTGTGTACCATAATGCAGTAATAGAACACACTGTATATTGCTTAGAATTTCAAGTACATGTGCCACAGACGGTCTCCTGCAGTACCTATAGCAGTTGTGACTCAAGTTTGACGGTGTAACGATGGATTTACTGCTACTTTTTCTGGAGGTCGGCACCAAATTTGAAAACCTTTTATTTTTCAGTGACTGTTTTTACAACGTGCCTGTGCACTGCTGTACTGCCACAGTTTTAAAGGACCAGTTCATATTCGCAACTAATGCTGAGTTGAACCAGTTTAAATTTATGCTGAACACACATTCATGCTGAGCAGGACCAGTTTACACTCACACTCAACAGAGGCACAAAACCTTCACAGCTCGCACACGCGCCGCTACGAAATCAACACGGACGGCCAGACTTGCTCACTTCACTCTTCAGTGTCCATACGGTCTTCAAAATCCACTACCATGAGGATACTAATGGCTTTTATAATGAGCTAAAAGCAGCTGTAGCGCATATATGTGCATAAGGCTGCAGCTACTTTCTCCTGCAAAGCTAAATGCAGCCTCATTGCATCTATACTTTAGGCTGCGGCTAGTTTTTAGTTCAAAGCTAAATGCAGCCTTGTGACCAAACTTATTTGGTCGTTGAAGCATTGAAGCAATTCCGCTTCGCAGAGCACACGCAAGATTAAGTCGTCATATTTTAATTGTTCGCAGTTCTGACCCATCGCTCGTACTAGCTGCTGGCTGTGCGGTGTAGAGATCGTACATATTTACACGTGCATTCCTTGTATTTTATATCAGCCAATGTGAATGTGAACTTTGTAAAATGACTGAATTTGTTGAATCACACGAGAGTTCAGTTTTAGAATGTATATCAGGGGACAAAATGTCTACTTCAATGTTATGCCCAATGTTTTCGTGGGCGCGTCAGACCATGCGTAGACGGCGTGATGTAATAACTAGAAATCGTATAAATCTCGCTGTCTGACGGCATACGCCTTGGTTACAAACGCTAGAGCATACAACCAGCCCGTTCCTGTGGCTAATTTCTGTTTTATTCTATTTTATTCTATTTTATTATTCCGTTCTATAGCGGAATGACAGCCTCAGCATGGGACCGGCGGATCGGTCGCGCAGAGGCTAAGTGAGAGGGAAGCGGCCGGACAACGTCGGCCTGTCACCGGTAAATGCACTTCATCTTTTTGTTTCAAGTGAAAACGGTCGATAATTCGATTGTAACTGCCACGTTCACATACATAGTCACGCTCAGTGGGCCCAAATTACAGCTCTCGAGGACGCTTGCGCTCATCACGCTTTATTTTCTCGATGATTCAAGCCTGCCACTTGTTGGTGGCGGCGCTGCTCTCTAGCAGCACTAGTGTCTCACTAGCAGCACTAATGGCTCACTAGCAGCACTAGTGGCTCACTAGCAGCACTAGTGGCTCACTAGCAGCATTTTGGCTCTCTAGCAGCACTAGTGGCTCACTAGCAGCACTAGTGGTTTACTAGCAGCACTAAGGACTCACTAGCAGCACTAGTAGCTCACTAGCAGCACTAGTGGCTCAATAGCAGCACTGTGGCTCTCTGCAGTACTAGTGAGTCACTAGCAGCACTACCTGCCCACTACATCAACATCCATAACTCAATTTTCAATATTCAACGTTCAGCATTCAATATTCAACATTCAACTTTCAGTATTCAGCATTCATTGTACGAAAAACTCGGCCCATGGTCGAAGTGATGAAAAGCTGTTCAGAATTCTACAGCCGTGGCAGTCGTCAGGCTGAGCTTGAAAAGAAAGACGCTGCAGTGCAAGTTTTCTAAGCAAATACAATATATGTAATAATGTAGAAAAATCCGTAATTTTGCCCATTTTGACAAGAAAGCTTCAGGTTTTGCTCTTCAGGAGTAGTTGACAATTGCAGTAACTGATTGCTTGACATTTTAATCCTGTGCATCATTGAATTTTATATTCCAATTAAATGATACCGCAACTAGAACATTCATACATTTCAGTGTTACTTCCCGCAGCTGGAAATGCACATTCAAAATCAGTGGAGACCTTTTCCGCGAACGCTCTGTAGACCCCTGACATCTGTGCTCCGGTCGAGCCTCAGCCATGGAAGTAAGGCTGATAATTGTGATCAGACGTCTGAACGAAGGAGTCTGATCACAATTATAAGTTTCAATGCGACTTCCACACTTAATCTTAACACGTTGACCGCGAGACGAACCACCGGTGGGTCGTTTTGCCCCTAGGAAAATAATATCATCACAGCCAACGTGTTAACGTTGTAGTCTTTCTGGTTCAAAATTTTCTTTATTTTGCTTTTTTTACCTTGGCAGTCGCGTATGTCCTTTTGAAATAAACTCTGCTAACGAGGGTGCCACTTTTTTGATGAGGTACTGTACCCTGCAGCGGGCACCTGCGCTGGAGCCGCGCCCGCCGCCGCTTCAAATTGTCGACGTTTTTCTTACTTTTGTCAATTGTGCTGAGTTTGGACAGCGGCTCTCGTTCTCATCTGAGAAGCGGACAGTTCGCACAGAGAAAGAAGAAGCCTCTCACAGAAAAACACACAATCCCTGAAAGACCATCCAGGAATTTGCTGGAACGTCCGTCATGGAAACCGGGTTCACTGACGGATTATTTGGGGTGAAATTGACCAAAAGCTGACGCAGTGAAGCGATACGTCGACCGCTATTGTGTTGCCCCCTGACGCCACAAAGGACAGGTTAGAAAGCTCAGCTGACCGCTCTCGGCTCCATTCTCCATGTTCATAAATACGCTTTTCCAGAGGCCGAGTTTCGCCAATTTAGGGAATTGCGTCCCAATTAAAAATGATGCTCTTAACGACCATCAACCCACTTGGCCCATTCAAACGTGCATTCCAAGTCTTAATCATAGCATAATCCTATTTCAATTCTAATTTGGCCATTATATTCCAATTCGGATTTGGCCATCATATTCCAATTCGGACTTGGCCATCATATTCCAATTCGGACTTGGCCATCATATTCTAATTCAGACTTGGCCATCATATTCTAATTCGGACTTGGCCATCATATTCTAATTCAGACTTGGCCATCATATTCCAATTCGGACGTGGCCATCACATTTGCATTAGGACTTGGCCATCACATTCAAATTTGGACACATGGGAGTCCATGTGGCCATCTTCTTCTCGCACGACATGTGATACTAAAACCCAATTTTTTACCAACCATGATACTGCCTCAGAACGCGTCGCTGGGCGTTAAATTCTCACAGTGTACGGAGGCACGATCGCAAAATGCTACAACGAACACAGCAAATTTCCTTCGACTCTGGCAATTTCAAAATTGAATTCCATTTAATTTAGTGAGACAGACGCGATAGTGGCCACCTTCTCAGAAATGTTCCACTGGGAGACGCACTGGGCACTTTGAAAGAAAAATCAACATTTCACTTTATCTCTCGACCCTGGAAGCTCTCTCGATATTTCAAAAGAAATATTTTGATCGGTGAAATGTTGCTGCAGTTCAAAAAATCAGAAAATTTATTTTATGCGCCAAGAAACGAGTCAAAGCTATAACTTAGGCGGTGGTGTAACCGTATGCGCAGCATTGCCGTGTGTAACGTCACCGTGTGAGTTGCGTTACCGTGTGCAGTGCTACCGTATTCGCTTTCAAGTTTACTGATTTCGTGCAAAAAGAACTCTGTTTATGCACGCGATGTCGCAAAAAGCTGCCAAAGATTGATTGTTCGTTCAGTGTTTATCGAGTACTGCAAAATTTGTTTTAAAATGTTCATAACGAAAAACATTAACGCTCTTATTCGTGTCTTAGATTTACAATACTTAGTACGTCATTTATTCCGCTATACTTAACAAATACTTCGAGATCCATTACTTAGCAGCCACACCCTGGTGAGAGCCAGCACTTGTATATACCTGTTTTATCAGAATTAATGAATTAGTGATACTGAAATTCTGAGTCCGATATAGAGGGTGAACGTGACAACTGGCCAGGAACCCCAGAACGCACGTGACATGGCGTATACAGCCATGTCCTACATGTGTGAGGCGAATAAATGCCGCTCAGAGAAAGAGATGCAAAATTAGCTTTCTGTCGACCAAACAGCCATCACGGTCCCGTTTCATGAGGATGCTGCTAGGTTTCTGTCAAATTAATTGCAGTCTTACTTCATATAAACATAAGACTGCAGCTAGTTTTTTGTACGAAGGTAAATGCAGCCTTAATGCAGAAATATTTGGTCGGTAAGGGGTTAAACAATCCATCACGCTTCATAACTCAGGAGGGCCCAGATTCTGAAGCCCCGCACGCTGGGCCTTTCCAGTCTTGGCCCCGTGAGGCCAGGTTCTCAAGACAAGCCTCTCTCAAGGGCCTTCAAGTTTTTGCCCATGGAAATAATGAATTTAATCAATGGAAGCTGAGAGCTTGCGTGAAAGACAGCGAAGAGAACGTTTCCAAGACTCGGAATGTTCCCATGGTGCGCGCAGGCATCGGTACCCTGGCCGTACCTGCAGGTGAGGTTCTGCTTCCAATCACGTGAACCATCAAGCCTATGGCGCCCTAATTATTTTAGCGATGAACTCTAGCTAGCTCAGTACAAAAATCTAGCAGCAGCCTCACGTACATATGCGATGTGGCTACATGCAGCTAGGGTTTGTAAACAAACAAAAAACGGGTCATGGGTGGTACGGTTTCTGAAATAAATTTTTCCTGCAAGCTTACACATTGAGTTAACGTAAGAATTTTAGTTTCCACATTTATTTATCATCTTCGGCTGCTCAATTTTCGCCAGAGCAATTTGGTTTCGAGGCAGTAAAAATTTACAGCTCATTGTTGAAATAATTGTATGAAGGTTTTGCAGCGACTGGACACAAGTATTTGCACAACTCTATTTTCGATGTTTTTTTTCAAAGTTTCGAGCTCTAGTTTGGGGTAAAGATTACGGGTAGTTCAGAGAATATATATTTACGAGAATATTTACACAGAACAAAGCAAAATCCATTGACAAAAACAAAACAATTAAGCAAAATAAATTTGCGAAACAAAAGTATTTGGCAAAAACTGAAAACAAGTTTTTAATATTTAGAGGCGTGACATTTACTTGCAATTACAGCATAGAGACAATTATTGTAACTGGAAACTAACTTTTTTTTTATCCCACGTTTGTTTGTTGTATCTTGTTCTATTCTTGCATGTAGATGATCCTCAAATCGGCAAGGTTCTTTGGACTCCTTCTGTGCACAGCAGATTTCGATATTCACTACAAATTTTTAATGGGATTGAGGTCAGGCGATTGGCTAGGCCACGGAATTACACTCATTTTCTCATTCGGGAACCATTCTTCTGCTAATTCCGCCGTTTGTTTGGGGTCATTGTCTTGCTGAAAGGTCCACGTGCGCTGGTCGTAGAATTTTCTTGCTCTCGAAGCAGCTTCTGGTCCAGTATCTGCCTGTCCATTAAATTACCTATTTTTTCATCAATGATATGAAGTTCCCCAACACCTTAGACATTAAAACAGCTTCACAAAATAATGCTGCCTCCTCCATGCTCGGCGGTAGAGATTGTGTTCTTGGTGTCATAGGTAGTCTCTATTATCCTCCAAACATGACGAGCGTCGTTTCGGCCTAAAAGTTCAATTTGACTTCCATCGGACCATACAACCCGTTCCCAAAACTCAATTCCATTATCAAGATAGTAACAAACGTTAAACGGTTCTCCACATGTTTTGCTGCAGGAAGAGGAACTGTGCGTAGAATGAAAGCATGTGCACCACTTCGATGTTATTCTCTAGCAATCGTTCGTCGACAGACGTGAGCTTCTCCTAACTCTAATTCTTTCTGCAGGTGTGTACGGGTTGTCATGGGCTCATTCGTCACCTTATGCAGCACATGGCGTCAAGAGCGGCCCGTGATCTGGCGAGGAGCTCCGACTTTTGGTTGATTGGAGACTGCCCCAGTCTCTCGATGCGTCCAGGCAGTTGCCGCAACAGTTAAGTATGGAACCATGAAGCGTTCACCAATTTGCATGTAGGTCAATCATCATTACGAAATCGAACTCTTTGTTTTTGAATAGCTTCGGGTCTTTTTTTGACTTTCTGTATAGTATTCACTGAGCATCTACCTTCAACAAAAAATCTGGAGGGCCGATCGTAGTTTGTTTATATTACATGTGTTTTTGGAAGTATCTGGAAGCTATATAAATATTTGGTAATCGAGGAACTCAAATTGTACAATAAAATAGCAATGATATCACACGATGTCAATTTTTGCCAAATACTCACGTTTCATATATTTTTGTGCTTTGTGGATATTCAGATTGGCAATTAATTCTGTTCTGCTTAAATATTCTGGTAAATGTATGTTTTTCGAAGTACCTGTACTCTTAACCCCAAACCAGAGCTCCAAATTAAGAAAAAAACATCAAGAGTAGATTTATGTATGCAGGCAATGTATATGTGGATATGACCTAAAATTGGAGTGTATCTCTGAAGTTGTAGATTAACAGCAAAATCGACACAAAATATATGTGAAACAATAGTGGACCAGGTACAACTGTACAGCCACAACTACAGATATAACCACAACTACCGCCACTGGCAGCAACAGCAGCCTCATGTAGACTACACAGGCAGTACAAGCTCTTCACCCCCCCCCTTCCCGACGAGGCCTCACACGTCACAACTCCACGGACACAACTCGCCGGTTTTCAGAGCCTGAGATTCGGTATTAAATTATGTCAAATACGGCTTGCTCCTTCAAACGTCCCGCTACCTCACAAGGCTTCTCAAGGTAAAAAAGAACGTCTAAGATAAATTTTTGGGAATCTATATAATTTTAATAAGCAAGAAACCAGGCATTTTGCTCCTGTCAAGAGTCTTCTCCAGGCGTAGCTGGACGCGGCTGTGCCCGTCATGAGAGATTGGATCACAAAGCGCGAGGAGTCTTATGACACATCACGGAGGCGGCCCTGCAGTCAATCCTTTGGTAAGTTCTGTTTGTAGCACATAATATTTCATTTTATATATTTTTTTCTGACTTTAAAACGTTTTAGTTTATCAATTTTTCCATTTCACAGTTATTCATGAATTATAACTTTGATTTATATAAGCCATTTTAAATATATGATCAATACAAACTGCAAATCTTACCCAAGCGATTTTTATCTGTACTGTGATTAGGAAATTCAGACTCCCCTCCCTCGCTCTAAGCACAAAATCCCGACACATCTCACAGGATCAGAGCACAAAATCCCGACACATCTCACAAGCTCAGAACACAAAATCCCGACACATCTCACAGGCTCAGAGCACAAAATCACGACACATCTCATAGGCTCAGAACAAAATCCTGATATCTCACAGGCACAGAGCACAAAATCCCAACACATCTCACAGGTTCACAACACAAAACCCATCATTAATATCTCAAGAATTTCACGCGAGCGTGAAAATTCATCAGTCCCACGCGAGCGCCCGGCTATAGTAGTTTACAAATAATTCGACCACCAATACTGAACTAGACCCCCTCTTCTCCTCACACGTCACGTGGACGACTTAATCAACAGAATGACGGCTTCATTTCCCTGCATTCGCCACGAGCTCCTTGCAGAAGAGACTCCTTGCAGATGATTTTGAGAGGGGGTCTTACTTATGGCACATAAGTAAGACCCCCTCTCAAAATCATTACCTCTCTAGTACCACAATGGGTGCAGAGCTCTTCTAGTGTATTAGTGCTACCGTTATGGGGGAGAGTACGTAACTTATGGCCCACCCTGTGCACACACCTCACGTCTCTAAGCACCAGCGAGAATCCGAGTCACATGTGCTGACGCCGGACGATTATTTCCAGAAGTTGGCACATGCGCAGCAGGCAGCACGGATACAGCGCTCCACTCGATTTCTTGTAGCTGAAACGACGAGTGTTTCCAACGATGGCAAAACTGGAGAAGCCGTGCCGAGACGTGATGAGTACGAGAGTATTGCAGGAGTATTTGGGCACACTTTGCTGCTGGGTGGACGAGTATTGACCGGACTAGAAATAGAGCCTTGTATTTCTCACCGTAAAGAAAATACCTTTTTTGAACAATTAAAAAGTGTGTTCAAACGTCAGCCAACCCTTCCTGTTGTAGGATAATATCTAAGTGCATAAAATCATACAGACAGCTGCGTACGTATGTCAGAGAATGATTAACTTTCCACTGTGTGGCTTTTATGCAAATATCACACTGATATCCCAAAAATCCGGATTGTTCCACAAACATCCGAGCAAAGACCGTAATTGATAACTCAAACATTTATAGGTCAGAAGAACTGAAGAACAAATCCAAGTTTTTCTCGAGCTACGAAGTAAGTCCACTTAAAAATAAACTTTCCCTCCTGTACTTCTATAAATGCGCAAGCGTTTATCACACACAAAGAAATTTCCATATCGTAGAGCGCAATACTTGCTTGCCCGACAGGTGAGATCATTTAACTAAGACAGGTGCACGCTCGGCTGACAAATGAAGCTGTCATTAAATATTCGCTTGTTAGGGAATTTTACACTCGTATCCACAATACCCGCATGGTCACAGACCTGAGGGCGTTCAGGGGTTGCCCGCGCTTCCTAAATTACAAAGAACAACAAAATCCAGGCAAGACTCTTCTCGCGACGCCTCGCGGGCACTGGGCACCTCTACCCTGGTCGCAATTCATTACCCAGAGCTCGGATTACTCGGTCGTGTTCCCCACAGCAGCCGCATCCTCCCGCACCCACGCCGGACAGGTCGTTCTGCGAGCTCCAGGGTCCGGTCGACGGAGCCGATTATGTCTCCGAGAATTTTGGCAAATTTGTTGAGAATGCAGCACAGAAAAGATTGCTTTTATGTGACTGTGTTTGCTCGTACTGTAAACCCGAGAAATTTGCGCGCATTTTGGAAGATTTTTTTTCGTCATGAAGGGCAGAATATTTTGAGAATCTGACACTAAGAATTTCCACGAGACTGCCCTGACTTCGAGAACTACATCTACCGGGGCGTGTTAATAGAGTTTCACACAACGATATCACTGCTTCCCTACTCCGAAAATGTTAAAGACGCCTGCATTTCAGTCGAAAAATTTGAGAACAAACAACTTTGTCCCAGCCCAGGCACTCAGACTCAGGGAAAGGATCACACCTCGGCCAAACATCGGAGCAAGCAGTTGCGGGGCACACGCTACCCGAGCTGAAACAAGGCTGGGGAGCCCGTGCACGCGGGTTGCCGCTGCGGTTCCCAGCGATCGCTCTCTCTTTCTCTGCAACACTGCGTATTTTTGCGGAACAACGGCGTCCATCCCTTGGAAAAGAAGTTTAATTACGCCTCGCATTACTCACGCGTCAGTAGTTATAAGGCATTGAAAATTCAACAAGATGTACTGTGCGCGAACCAAGTTAGATTTCATACTGAAGTCTCTATCCTGGCCTTGGGAAAGCCTTGAAGCGAGAGCTCTGGCGTGATGTCCTTGTTCTTCAACGCAAGAGCTGCCCCAGGACTCGCAGAATGAATTATATCCATAAATGAGTTAACGAGAAAATCTGGGCGGCTGAAGGCGTACTGATCTCACAGTAGCGATGCGTGAGGGCAGGGAGAGCTATGAGACCGTCAGTGGAGATGGCCTGGCACGACCTGTGCTGGCAAGGTCTGGTTCTCGGATGATTTACTCAGATGAGGAATCAATTTAATTAACTCAAATGAGTATTAGGCGCAATAATGCGACTATTATATTTTCCTGTCATTGTGCTTTATACGAAGTATGATGATACCTCCTAATGGTGCAGTACCTCAGGATTGTGTCTCTGTGGTGCAGTATCACATCTCCAGACGGTACACCCCCGTGGTACAGTGCGCAGAGTCCGCCCAGTTGCTTAGCTCACGGAAGGTCGCAGTTGCTCCTCCGTAATCCGCTCCAGCCATCAATTGCCGCAGTCCGGCAACCGCTAAGTCGCTGTTTCCATTTGGCAAAGCCTCGGCCAGCTCTGAATACTAAATGAGCCTAAAAAGCAGAGAATTTTCGGCCCAATGCCCGCTGCTACCAGACCCATAAATTGCGGACGAGCGTGCCGCACGTTGGAGCACCTCCATTTTTATGGCGCGCCTCGTATGTAAGAGTCAGACCGATTTATGGGGTAGAAGCAACCATCAATTACCCTAGGGCTGCCCTTGCTCTCAGGCGCAGCTTTTGTGCTTCATGCGAGAATTTGTGAGCAGCTTCAGCAGGGTCAGGGTGACCGCCGCTGTGCATGAGCGTCTGTACGAGTGACCTCGTTTGTGATAGCAACATTCGAGGTGCACTCTACATGTACATATGTACTTTGGAAATTGGGATGTCGAGTGACACGCGCTTAGGCGCTCGACAGCCAAAATCACTAGGAAGCTGACAGACAATTTTTAAGCTTCTCATATTTTGTCTTGGAGGCAAATTAATGTACGTGGAGTGTAGAACACACGAAACCTACAGGAAAATAGTTCCTATCGGCAGGTTGCAATTTTGATTACACGAACACATTGCACATGTAAAATTTCTCGTATTAACAATACTGAATTTGACTGGTGGGACAGGTAAAGGTGAACATTAGAATGTCGAAGACAGGTAAACACTTGAGGGTTTTGCACCTCTAAATTGAGTTGGCAGTGGCTAAGTACACGAGTTGCTCCTCTTTGGCCCTCACTAGGGGCTCTAAAAAGCGCGGCAGGACGGCACACACGGCTGCTGCTTTCTAACATAAATACCTTCCAACACCTAACCTTCAAACATAAATATAAAGTTTTTATGCCCAAGAAGACCAAGAAAGTGTCCCTAAGTACATTAATTCTTCTAGCCAGCCTAATGATAAATCACAGCCTCGGTCTGTGAGCCGGGAGTTTATTTTACATTTGTGAAGACCGCAGCAGCTGGAGGGCACGTCTCAGCAGGTCAGCTCGGAGACATTCAGCGCTAGGACCTGAATTGTGTAGAGTTGGGGCACCGCTGCGCGTTAGTCTGACCTGCTCGAGTTATTTTTTTGACCAGCGAAGAAAGAGAGAGACTCGAATGCTTCCAGTTGCATGCATCATGAGCAGGAAATCCAGGGCTTACGATGTCAACATATGGACCACCATTCCGGACTATTTTCTCTGATAGTCTCATTTGCAGGGCCGGCCATGAGTGATGTGCGAGTCCGCGTTCTGCGATGCGCAGAGGGGGCAGGGCACGATGTATCTGTGCAGTGCAAAGATCGTGGACGGCTGGAAGTTTCTCTCATCTATTTTCTCCAAACCTTCACTTTTCACAGTTAATTTGGTGCTCGAATCTACCATCTATGTATATAATAATACGCTTGTAACTATCTATGTATGTATCCATGTGTGTCACACCCTTCATCAATAAACACAAAGATCATTTCGGTATCTATGCTACAGCTTGATCATAAACTTCCACCCTAAAGATTCTAACCGCAAATTATTCGCGGATCTTGCCAGCTAGTCGTACATAATCATGAATCACTATGTATTAATGACGCAGTTTGAATGTACACTAAGAACAATGAAGACGTCATCGTACGGACTGAAGAAAACCCAAGGAAATTTCGCGACTGAGACACATTCCTCAATCCGCAAGAGGTAAGCAAATACCTGGCAGTTGAGAACGGGCGGGAAATTGTGCTTCGCTGCATATAGACACTTGGCTCAAGTGGTTTAGAAATGACAGGTGGTTCAGATGGGGCGCGAGATTGTAATTAGCTGCACATTTGGCCAACACGGTAATGTGACTAGTCCCAACATGAACCCAGCGTCGCAAGGAGACCCATTAATTCAGTTCAGATGGTGTTATGAACACACTTGTACGTACGAAAACGTCTCAGAACTCGATGTTATATGTGCACTACCAGCGCACTGTACAGCCGGAGTGTACTATGTAGCAAGGAGATACAGGGGAAGTATAGGGGGAATACAGGGGAA
>VOMN01003510.1:0-17048 GCA_014899125.1 Orchestia grillus
TCGATGTCACGTTACCAATCATAAAAATATATAATGAAAGGCCCGATCATGCCGAAAAAAAATCGGTGCTTCATTAATTAATTTAGCGAAATATCCATCGAACAAGTGGGCACACAACATACCCAACCAGAACAATACACCTAAAGATACACTCCAGGACTAGAACACATCACACTACGCAACACACCAGGACAATACACACGACACACACCCAGGCCAATAAAAACACCAATCACAACACACACACCAGGACCAACTTTTGAACTTGAGGAGTTGGAGGAAATTGGCTGACTGACTCCTCAATTCTATCAAATTAAAAGAAATTGTCTAATTAAATATTTTCAATAGAACCTATTTTAACTCTTATTTTAATGAAAATTATGATACAATATTCGCAAAGCTTAATAGATATTATACATCATTAGCAACTATATTTCATTCAATCAATTTTTAACAACGCAACAATGGCATTTTAATAACCATAAAGAAATTTTAAACCTGAAAATTGGGCTGATGTTTCACTCAAGTGATGAAATGCAATTTTGGTTGCTAAATAACAAAACATGGTTTATATACCAACACGCTTGTACCTACCTACCTACGCGTGTTACGCTCTCTGGCACACAAACGGTCTTAGGTGGTGTCTTGGACACCCCATAAGCGGCAGGAAATAAAGGCTGAATTTCAACCTGAGTTTGCAATGAACTTTAAGAAGCTGGGGTTGTACGATTTAAATCGACATCATTTGAATCACTAAGCAATAAAGACGAAAATTTGTTAATCGTTGAACACGGGTCTTGGTAGGTATGGAACCGAGTTGAATGGGGCAGTGAGGAATGATGTTTTTTCAAGGAATTTCCAAATTCTATCGGTATACGAGCATATTTCTTACCATTATTATTAACAAGCAGGAGTTAAGAGTCGGATATTTTAAATTTCCAGGAGTCTGAGTCAAAGGTTCAGACCACCAACTTCCCAGCCGGGCACACCACGGCTACAACAAACAAGCCACACACACAATATGTGTAGCACATATCTCACGCCACACATACAATATGTGTAGCACACATCTCACGCCACACACACACACACACAAGACCAGGCTACACACGGCAGTGGTGGCGTCGCTGTATCACGTTGAACTGGACCCGCTGGCAGTGCTGGCAGGTGGTGGCAGCGTCGTCAGGCACCCACACAGCGGCGTGAGTGTCCGCAGCTTTCTTTCCGCCTGCACACAAAACTTCGTCTCAGTGAACAGCGATATGCCTCTGATAATTCATGTTTCAGCTTGGCTTCTGATAATTCAAGTTTCAGCTTGGCTTCTGATAATTCAAGTTTTAACTTGGCTTCTGATAATTCAAGTTTTTACTAGGCTTCTGATAATTCAAGTTCAAATTTATGATAATTATCTTGTACATAATGACGGCAGCATTCTTCCCTGGCAGTGTTGAGGAAAACGATGAAAGCTGCTAATACAAGTGGTGACCTTGAGGCCTGCGTACCAAATGTTCTAACACTGATGATTAGCTTCTCATGATCATCTCATAAAATATAGGCATAAAGTTGATAGTATTTTTCTACGGCGGTGTTTACCAAACTGATGGAACCCAACTGCTCTCTTAAAATAACGATCGGTGATGTATCACAAATCGTACTGCCCGCGTCGTACCCCCGTACACGCACAACTGCGGTGACTACCGAAGTGCAATTTAGTTGAGATTCACGTGAATGGTATTACATGTGTACATAATTTTAGCTTCTAGGTCATCACAAACTACTAAAAAAGCAGTGTTATTTTGGTTTAATAAAAAACTATACAACAGAAGAAACAAAAATCTAAAAACTCGCGTAAAAACTCGGCTGTGCAGTGTACCGAGTCCCCCAACAAGAAATACATGAGAGGAAAAAGAAAGGCCAAAGAACTCGACCCACAACAAACTCTTGCCGATAGCCAAAATTGCTGAGCGCACAACGAACTGATAAGTGCATCAATCAGGTGGGTTAACTTCCAATAGATTTCAAATTTTTCGAAGATACGCAAGTATGAGATTATAAAAATACCAGCAATCCAACTCCTTCATGAAAGTTGCTTAATTTTTCAGGGTGAGCTATCGTATATTTTTCAGGTGCGCGAGGAGGCAGGCAACTAATATCAAATGGCTCTCGCTTTTAACTATCAATATCACAGTATCAGTGACCCATAAGTCGAGCAGATCACACCACTCACTACACGCACCAGGAGCACCTCACAAGTCCAACACATGCACCGCTTCCCACGCGCACCCCCAGCACCCCACAATAATGGGGGTCCCCCCAATAACGGGGGTCGGTACGCACTTTTGTTGAGGAGGTCCTGGACACACTTGTTGATGTGAGCCATCCACTCGGTCTTCTCTGTGGCGGTGGCGGCGTAGACAGCAAACGACTTGGTGGGCGTCTTGATGAGCCAGCCGTTCCGGTGCTCTGCTCGGACACGTGGACTCGTTGGCTGATCGTCGCTCATTATTACTATCAGTGCAACAACTTACAGGGTAAGGCGAATATTAATAAATGTGCGGCACTAGGCTCCTGAAGCGTCATGTAATATTCTCGTTAAATCTAGCGATAACTATAATCAGACATGATCTCTTCAAAAGCTTCAGATACCGTCTTCAATAGTAGAGCAAAGGAGTCCGAATACTACTCGCTGATTCATAAGCGAACGCTAATGAAATATCTATTTTAAGAAACCAGTATCTAACGCAACCAATGATTATCTGTTCCTGAAATTCTCGTAAAACAGCTTTAGTAGTGATAATTTTAGCAGTGCACGCCTGATGTAATTTTAACCCTGAAGAAAGGTCGATGCAATGATAACTTGATTGGTAGTCGTAAAAATCAACGATTTCATGAAGCTTTTCACGAGTAAGTAGTGAGCGATTTGAGTACAGATAACAAGACCAGAGCGGCAGAGTAGGACAACTTCAGGCTGGCGCTCAACACCGCTGGTTCATACAACGGAGGGCACAGACCGCTCCTAACACAGCTAGGGCAGAACTCGACTCACGTCCGTTGTCATCCAGGGATGAGAGCTGCACCTCCTCCAGAGGGATGATGTGCTGCTGGTTGTACTGTAATATCAGATACACAGTTAAAAAAGAAGAAGAAGAAAATAAAGGGAGGGGAAAACTTACTAGTTTTAAGTTATTAAATTTTCTCTCAATATTTGTGTTTTTACCTGCAATTATTTTGTGGTTTTTATTGGACTACACTTCCCCAAAAATAAATCCATCCTTAATAGCACAAGTTACACAGTTGAACAGGGCAATGTCCATCACAAGAAATGAGAAAACGTGTAGGTCGTGTTGTGAACGCAAGATAAGCACTTGTTCCTATCATAAGAAATGTGAACGTGTGTCCATCAATTTGGAATGGCAGAGAGGGATTCCATGATTTAAAACACAAACTAATACTTAGAAACTACAGTTATCTTTTCTACAATAGAACACGGGTATAACTTAAGGTATTTGTAAGTTGCGGCACGAAGACTCGTTTTATAGAGCGCAGCGGGTGCACACAAAATAACTAACCTAATCAGTGGTGTAGTTGGGTATTACGTACATCATGAAGAGCATCAGGGCCCTAGCCTCTTGTGACCATAGCAACCCTGTATCTCTACCCGGCATGCTTCATTCTACTGGAAAATCTCAAGTCTATAAATTGTTAATACTCTAACATGGAAGTGGAAGAGGGTTACAGTTACTCGGGCATTTTAACTCAACAAGTCGTTCTACAGAAACGAAAAAGATGCCATACATTCGAGGTCATAACTGAGTGACATTGGAAGGCACACAACAGCAGATTACGGACGTTTTTACCGAGCAGCGCCACTAATACTCTCTCATATATAACGGAGGAAGCGATAAAATTACTACAGAGAAACGCACAGACGGTTCACCTTTTTCTTGCTCATGACAATGTTGCCATACACGAGGATGTCATTGAAGAGGAAGACCTGTCTTGGTTTGGGCTTCTTGCGGCACATCTTGGTGAGGACGCCCTCCCCCACCAGCACTCGACCCGGCACGGCCAGCGGCTGTCCCGAGGCGCCGAAGCACGACTCCACCAAAGCGATGCGGCGAGCGTTCGCCTCGCTGTTCACTGCCAACCCAAACAGAAGACACGCATCATCGTAAAATGGGATCAGTTGTTGTCATCGTTGTCATTACTGCTATTGTCTTTGTGGCTAAATGAACGATGCATGTTGCTTCGTGAGAACCTATTATAATTAGTGTCCTTCTATTACAGATGCTACCAAAATTTAAGCAACGAAATGAAGACCGAGTAGATTAAATGAAAAAGGTGCGGGAGTTTACACTAAGCCCTTCATATTACTTGAAAAACATTGAAATTCTAATTCCTAATTGGTGAAAGAAATTCATTTTCAAACACAACTTAGCCATACATTTTACGTCCTTCTAACGTATGCGCTTCCTTGACCCTCCGAGTCCTGACCATACAAGCAGTCAGCCATTCAAATTAGATCAAATCTTGTGAATTGTGTTGTTCGCGTCTAAATTATGAGGTGTCCATGTGTTGCTTGCATGGTAATCGAAGAGAGTTCCGATAGTCCTGTAGGCCGGGACTAAGGTGTCCCTGTAGTACTCAAAGCGTTATGAATGCCTTAAGAAATAGCTTGCAGCATCCCTTCCGTGAATAACAAGTTGAGAAGAAAACGTCATACGTAATTTTGAGCACCTCATTGGGTTGAGTGGGGACACGACAACAAACTGAACTTAGTCATAGGGAGCGACCTTGTCACAGCTGTCGTGCAATTAACAGACAGGCCTAACGTGCACAACTGTGCGAAGTCTCGGTTCTTTCGAACGGATTGCGCTCACTCAAGCAGCCAGAGAGCATACAACAGGGAAGCTCATCTTTGAGGCCATTTGGAAAAACATATCAACAGTACCAGAGAACGCCAAGAACTGTGACAAAAGAAAATGTTATGAATTGAAATATTGCTCGGGCATCCGGATGAGCTTGATAACAATTAAGTCATCTATAAAATTCGAGGTCACAGGAATCGTAACAACCTGTAATGATTTTAACCCCTTCTCCGATAAGGACGACTCAACTCGTTTTGACCTAACTAGTTTACATTAACTTTAAGCGAGCAAACTTGTCCTATTTTGACCTCTCCAGTGATACATGCGGGTCACTGAAGTGTACTCATACATCTAGAAAAACTACGGAAAATCCCTTGGATACAGCAAGTGTACGTCAGCAGCCTGGAGAGGAAAGGTGTTAAATAAAACAAATAATACACTGCATCTGTCACGTACGCGAAGATCCCTATGCAAGCTCGTCTTCAGAAAGCAATACTTACAAATGTTGCTCATTGTTAAGGCGTTTCCGGAGATAAGAGTCGCACTCCACACAACTTGTACTTCTTTCTTTGTTTATCAATCCACGCAGGCGATGGTGTCAAGCCACAATTCAACACATTTGATACAAAAATTTCAGTAGATCATTAGGTCCATGGTGTTCTCAATTCAGGAGTCGAGCAATCACCATCTAAATAAGCAGTATACACCAACGCTCGTTCCTTAAAATAAAATCACATCGAAGAATTATTTTTTTAAAAAGCCGTTCTGACTCGCATCAAATCCACGGGGGTAAAGAATGCACCGTGAAAAGCACAAGAGAAATATTCCGTTCTTTATGAAGCGAAGTAAGAGGAAATAAAAAGTACCTGAAGATCAACGAAAATGACTTTACTCATGAGCTATGAGTGAGGTATAGGCGGACTCAAAATATCTAAAGAAATATAATCATGTTGATATAACATTATTTGGAAACTATTAGTGCTTTAAGTAGGTATAAGTAGCAGAAAATGAAGGAACATGATTAACACATCGAATTATATTCCACCGCTCATTTAGACAACGCAGAACAGTATGAATGAAGTACATTAACGAGGCAACATCACAGACCAACGAAGTAAGGTAAGTTTTCAAGTCAATGAAACGCTAACATTATCCTAAGTATTATTACTATCACAGCGACCGTGTCACTAAGCAGAGTACGAGTCAAACACAAGCTTGTAACCCAGTCTGAAGATGGAAGCAAAGCTACGGAATACGGTCGTATACTGGAGTCCAGCCCAAACAGAGAGAGAGGCTAAACCATCTGATCTTCGTTGTAGTCCATCGACCCCTACGGGTGTTCCATGCTTGGCACTCCATCCAGTGTACATTCTTCTAGACCACATTTGTAACTGAAACTTTGCAAATAAGGACTGCATTAGACTCGTCAGTCTACATTCAAAATCGTATTTCTCCTGACATCATGTTAAGCTCGGGTTCCTCAGATACTTTTTCAAAGGTTACCAGCTCTTGCGTTTTAAGAATGTACATGCCAATTACGGTGAATAAATTCTCAAAGTAAAAAACAATTCTACCTCAAGTTCACACTCTGCTATTTTCATGAATACATCGGCCCTTGTCAATTTTAGGTCTGCTTTACGGCTTTTTCACGTGACCCAGCTGCGACACATATAAGGTAAAGGATAAGGTTTCCGCCTTGTACCTAGCATATACAAGGGCAGAAATAACCCCTCGTTACTTGCTTAACTCCCATCTAGAGTACCGCTCGAGTTGTGCAACAGCCGAGATACTTCTGGAAAGACCTCAGCTATTGCGAGCCTAACGATCTGAGAAGTACTGTCACTAGCAATAAACTTTACGTTGACCTTTCCTTCGGAAGGAAGTCGATATCTGAACGGTCATGTGCCGTCATATTATTCGTCTTACGACATGAAAGCTTTAATTGCAGTTTCCGCTCAATTACGCGTATCGTCTTTACAGCTCGCAAATGCAAGTCAGTCAAGATTCTATTCATGGCCATATTTAGTGAAGCACGCATCACGTGTGTAGAACGAGCTCAGCTCCCCTCAATCCGACACCTAACGCGCAATAGCTTTGGTCGTAAGAGCATCACCCCATCATCCGACAGGGTTCCATGAATAGCACGCTCATAAGACCGTACACTTTTTATGCGTCAGAAAAATATTTCCCTTCTGTTTCCTTTACACTACTCTGCTATACCCAGCCATTACATGAATGTTTATCTTTACTTATGTGCTTAACGCGAGAAATTTGGCATTATTATCTGGCAAAATGCCAGCGCTTGATTGTTTTACGGTGAACCTATTCTGAGTTCGTGGCAAACTGACACCGCAGTTTACACGCGTGTAAATGTAATTGAAGGCTTAACGTCATAGTCCCAGTAATAATAATATCATTGACCATTGTGTTTATATGAATTTTCATGGCATAGAATGAATTACAGAGATTGACTGGCAGGTTTTTCATTGAAAATACGCAATATCACTCCCGATTTTCATTTTCCCATGAAGTATACAAATTGCGAGTCTATGAAATTCTAGAATTCGCTGAATAAACCTACACATTCCGAACTCGATTTACATAAGTAAGAGAACAACTCGTGATTTTCCTTACTGTGCTGGACCTCCACAGCCACGCTAACCAAATTTCCCAAAAAGAGCTCATGGTCACTTTTTTTAGTCAATAGTTAGTAGTATTATAGATTGCAGCGCTTCAGTGACTCAGACAAGATCACGCCGATAGAGAAGAGACCATTTTACACGTACTGTAAAAAACCGGGAATAGTTGCACCAGGTGTATTCCCTCACAAAATCTCCTGCGTATTAAAATAGCCATTTAAGGATGAAGAGGAAGAAAATACAAATAAGAAACACCGAAGAAGTTGTGAAAATTAAAAGCGCGACAGACAGAAGGTCGGAAGGTCTATCTATAGCCGAGGTAACCTAGCAGTGTCCCGCAGCATCAGTTCCCGTAGCATACGATAGACAACCCTAACTAATCGAACCCTATTGGCCATTCTATGCCCCCTGAGAGGCACTCATTAGTGAAGAGAACTAGGATCGAAAGATTCTCACATCCTGACTGAGGGAGTAGACAAGAGGCACAGCTGGGAGAAGGCCAGCTCACGTGCAGCTCACAACACCCGAGTCCGCCAGCACCGACCCAAAGCGAGTACGCGTGCACAGGAAGCCCGGCGCTGCTCGGTGAGTCATTAGGATGCGAGGCCCAACTTTGAGCCGCTTCTAAGTATCCGTGATACTCGGTGTTTGCTCAACACTTTGGTGGTGATAAGATTTACCAATAGCTCGTTTTATTCACAGAAAAACAGCATCTTCGGAGGCAACGTGTCGAGGCGTTAGGTAGAAGTGCACGCGGGATGATTGGAAGTGCATGGGACACACGCGAAATGCTAAGAAGGGGTGATACGACTCACGGTCATCGCATGAAAAGTAGTGCAGGGCACCAAATTATAACGGTTACCTACGCCAAAATCTCCACAAAATCACACAAGTCAACTTACTAACGCGCCAGTCAGCGGTGTTGACTAACAAGTAGCAGTCTATTCGTTACTGCAGGGCGTCGGGAATGTTCTTTGAAAAATGCGCGTACAATATTCACGGTGTGAAGAACAACAAAACATGGTATCCTAATTAAAAGGACCCCTTCCTTCTGAGCCACATTGTATACACTAACGAGTAGTCATGCCATCAAACTGAAGCACATGCTTCACTGCACATGTGAGTTACTTAGTATTTGATGCTTTCGTCGTGTTCGACTATACTTATATGACGTAGCGCTACACACATACAATAGCACATACCTTTTTGCATGCACGGCAGGCACGACAGGACGTATCGTGCACGCAGGGATGTTGGCGAAAACACACGAAACGCCAACGACAACTCAAGTAGCAGCTTTGATGACGTGAACAATGCCAACAATAACTCAAGTAGCAGCTTTGATAACATGTACAACGACAAATATAACTCAAGAAGCAGCTTTGATAACGTGTATGACGACAACGATAATGTATGAAACGATTATGATAATGAGTACAACGCATACGAGAATGCATGAAACGACTGGGATAATACATGAAACGACTGCGATAATACATGAAACGACTGCGATAATACATGAAACGACTGCGATAATGCATGAAACGACTGCGATAATGCATGAAACGACTGCGATAATGCATGAAACGACCGCAATAATGCATGAAACGACCGCGATAATGCATGAAACGACCGCGATAATGCATGAAACGATTGCGATAATACATGAAACGATTGCGATAATACATGAAACGATTGCGATAATGCCTGGGACGATTGCGATAATGCAAAAACCTATTTCGATAATGAGCACAATGCGCACGATTAGGCAGAAAACGATTACGAGTACAACGCGTACAATAATGCAGAAAACGATTACGATGAGTACAACGCGTACGATAATGCATGACACAAATACGATATTACGTACAACGCGTACGACAACATTTGTTCCCTAAGACAATTCAACGCGTTCGACAATATCCATGACACGGAGGGCAGCGCGTACCCCCGACGATAAGAACAAATTCACAATAACATTATTATGGGAAAACGAAAAACTACGCACGATGAAGCACCAAACTCGTACAACGCACACCTGGCACCAGATGGTACTTGCGCCAGTGGCGATAAAATCTACGAAGGAGAACACGAAACCGAGAGTGAAATGTCTACGTGAACTCGTAAGCAAACGTCTTGTAGTCCGCCACCAGGATATTTTCTTGGCGTGACCTCCAATGGGCCCTGAGAAGAGCTTTGATCCCACCGAACAACAAGCTCTAAATTATGTCAACATTTGAGGGTCTAGTATACTGATGAAGAAATGGTCTCGGTAAATTGAACCAAAGAACTTACATCCGAATCAGTTCGTCAGGTGTTAACAACTAAAATGAGCACGATATTCTTCAAAGAATACAATTACATTTTCAAACTCGCTATATACTTGAAAGCACACATTCGTTTATGACGTAGATGAATTTCGAGTAATATTTTCGGTTTGAAATAACGTCTTCGAAACGTAACTTCACATCTTCCTCGTGCAGTCGACCGTTTTGTTAATGAGCGGAACAACACAGAACCAATGCCCCAGTAAATCCAGTAGAGGCGGTAAGGAGAAACGCTTAGGCCCACATATCCTCCGTCTGTTCCACTCCGGCAAACTAGCGGAACGCGGAACACCAGAGTAAAGCAGAGCAAGACCGCCGGGATTTCCCTCATTTTTCTTGCGTGCGCCCGCATTACTACAAGCGACGGTAACCATGCGGGTCTCCAGAGGCCCTGAGGTCCCCTCCCATCACACTGGCGAGGCACAAATGAGCTCTCGTCAGAGTTGTCGCACGCAGCATTAGGCAGGATGTAGAGCTGAGGACGACAAAACCTAGAAGCAGCACAAATGAAAGAAACATCTCAACGATTCACACTAGTTCGACGGAATTGCTCATCAGAAAGTCGACGGCGATCGATTCTAGCAGCTGCCGACAACCATCACGGTCTCAAAATACAAAGGCCGCGATCGAGGGGCAGCAAATTGAACTGGCTTCTTCAAACAAGATCAGCTGAATGCTTGCAGTCTGTAGGATGCCATGCAAGTCACAACTTATCCGAGCTCACAAGTAACCATAATTTAAAACGTCCTTCTACACAATGTTAAGAACTCTATGTCTGCAATATTGAACTGATGCGTAGCAATAGATCGTTCGAATGCTAAACCCTTCTATTCAGGAAGTCCAAACTTCAACCTTAGGCGAAATACTTCCCTTGAGAAGGGAAGATTAAACTCGACATTCTTTTCAGACTGTCCGATGAAGCCGAACATCAAACTGTTTATCGTCCGTGGGGCGCGTGGACAGGAGCGGGAGACTGGTGCTCCGCCAGCCCACACCACACACCATCCCGCACCGCACATGACAGTGGCACTGCCACTCGCAGACTGACGCGGAGCTCAAGAGAGCTGAGCTCGCATCACTGCCTCCAGCCCGCCTCGACGAACTAGGAGCTACAATTATTATTATTAGTTCATTCGTTTAGGGCTGGATTTTCAAGATTAAATAAATTTACCCATAGGTGATTTTCACAAGCAGCGTTATGCCAGCGCGAAGAACCATTTTGGATCTTGCAGCACAGCCGCTAAGCGAAAGCTTCAGAAGTGTTAGTTTTTAATCCATTAAAATCACCCACTAAAATAATACAGCTCAAAATACTCGACGTACGAGTAAATAGACTGATCATGTTAAGCGTCTCCATCTAATGTGAAAAAGAGATAACGTTTCGGGAATGTAGCCGCACCAAATTCAAAGTGAATATCCGAGATTTCGTCAAAAAAAGGCCAATTTTTCCAACATAATAACGAAAGAAAAGCAACGTAATGAGACACTGAATAGAGCAGCCCGAGGAGTGCTGGAGAAGTAACAATGTGAGCATTCTACGCACTCACAAAATTGAGTGTAAAATTACACAAGGACCGAGCCGCAAGATCTCGCTGGAGGAAGATGAAACGGGGCCCAGGATAGAACTGCGCTACGTCTAGGTTATGCACTGCGAGGTTAACCCCACAACACAATCCCACTGTCCACAATAAAATTTTACTTCCAAAAATGGAAAATTACGAGAAGGCTGCTGAGATGACGGCAGGCTGCCCTAGAACGCCGACGAGCACCAACACAAGCACATAATAATGGAGTACGACGAATCTGATGCAAAAAAAATCGAGGTATTTCGACACGGCGCCGTAAATTTCATTTCACGAGGAAAAACGAACAGTTCAATATTTTTACAGTTGTTTCACTGTGATGGATAAATTCATTTCTTGAATCTTGATGGGGAGGAAGTAGAATAAGTTAGCAGAAAACGCAAACTAGTTCATCCTCTGCTTTCTACATCGCACTTGAGTTTCATTTCATCCTCCACCCCCGCCTCTCTTTCCGGGAAAACCACGTTCTGCAGGACTCCAATAAACAGCAATGATACAGAGATCATTCGGACATTAGCGGCTACCGCACGTTCTGTCATACGGGTGCAAGTTAGATCTTATCGACTCGTCAGCGAACAATGTAAGATAAAGATTCAATCACCAAACGCACACCTCCCTCGCACGATAAGCGGGCCGGTAAGAACAATGCACGAGTCACCATTTCACTTTAAACGAGAAAGCCATTAATCGATACTGAACACCGGCCTTGCAAGTTTTGGCAGGACCTAGTGGAAAAAACACTACGTAGCAAAAAGTTATAAAAATATTGCCGCACATCCTCCATTCAATCTTTGCACTGTACGTAGCACACAACATAGCACAGTAGTACCACAGCAAGCCCTCTGAACTCCCAGTGACTGACGGCACTTGAGAGGCTTTCTGCACCATTTAATATTGATTGTCTAACCCATCCTACTGTCCGAGGGTCAAAAATGACCCTCCGCCCTCACGAACAGAATAGAATAGTAATGCTCAACAAGATTTAAAATGGATGACTACGAAAATGTCAACTCTCCTAGGTTAGACAGGAGTTGTCGATAAATATTTCAAAGGTACTAATTATAAGGAAATGCTTCAAGATTCAATTTTCGACACAACAGCTTTACCGTCTCCCGCAACGAAGTGCCACTTGACTGCTTCACGAAGTTAGAACTGCACTCTGTCTTTCGTTTCCCTCTTCCCAGCGGCAGGAAACAAGGCAGCGGGTCAAGGAGTTGTTCACCAAAAAAGCTTGACAAGCGTCACCCTAGGTTCTGCCGCCCAGGTCTAACTTGGTCATCAGTATACCAAATACAACATCAAAGTACACACTTCGATAAATAACGAAGTGCATCGTAGCTCACAATTGAGTGAGTGCATATTATATAGAGAGGGTTGAAACTATGGGCTTGAATTACGACCGCCTTTCCCATCGGTATTGGTGCTATCCCGACGGGTGTTGGAGCCCCTTCGCCCTTCGTCCGCCGGCGTCCCCGTCGACACAAGCGGACCGCGTCACCGCCTCAACAAGGCCATGAAGAGAGCAAGCCTAACAGGAAGCACAAAACACCGCAACAACAGGAAATGCCGTAGAACGCCGCAAAAACACACACTGGGAAAACAATGAAAACCCGCATTTTAACAGTAACAGCGGTATAGGGAAAACCAGTAAGAAGTATTAATATCAATTAAATCTGTACAAACGAGGATTACTAAAGGTAGGATTTAAAACTCAACTACGAACATAGAAAAATCTGTGCCTAGAAAGAATATTTCGCCACAGGCCGAAGGAGATATCTAAACTTACCGAAACTGTGCAGAGGATCTCGGTAAACGCAACATCGGACGGATTGCCCGAGGTCGTAAGGCAACTGAGCAGTCTGGTCATAATGTACGTATCTCTTATCAGAAGCCTAGAGCTAAGTAGTTGTCAGACCATAAATACAGTATATAAATAGGTGATTATTCACATAATACACCACGTCACAGCATACTAACTCTCACACCAATGTTTCTATTTCATGTGTGTTTTACTTATCAAGAGGATTGACTATATATTTTCTTATTGCTATGAATTAAGCGGAATCCACAAAGCTCAACTGCTTTTATGTTTTTACTCGGTATGAACCCTTTATTGCCCAAATTATTTTCTAATTAGCTACTATAGTTTCATAGCACAAGTTTTCTTTTGAAAGCGAATCGATGCTACAGTGGGTTTAGAACAAGTGATGACAGTGAGACAATATTCCGTGTTGGTTGGCTGCATTTATGTACGTTTAAACGTACACAGCGCAAACGTAGGAGTAATTATAGGGGTGTCGCGAATTTGCTACGAGGTGAATTAAAGGATGAAGCTAATCTGAACTGCCACTTGGCTTCACCGACCAGAAGCCTAGGATTAAAATTTCAAGGAAAAGTACGTGAACCAGGTTCAACTTCTTTTGCCGGCTCATCGATAACCAACTAGACGGCGATTTCTGCACTCGGGCGGCCAAAATGATAGCTAATTATGAATGCTCCCGAAGGCAGGAGTTGAAACGGGGAAATCAAGAAACTAAACTAAGCTACTTAGGTCGTAGACTTCGACGCGGCATAATTGCATGCAGCTGTAGATCAGCAGCTAATGCAAAGCTCCGTACCTGCATGAAACGTGATTTAAAGAGAGCAAGGAGAATGGAATATTTAGCAATAAGTATGGACCACTTAGTACCAAGTGTGGACTATAGAGAATGGAGGACTTGTGCACAAGGTGTGTTCCCATACAGGATCCCCTAGCTGAGCACAGAAACGTCAAATTAAGAATGAAAANAATTAAGAATGAAAAGAAAAAAAAAACAAAGAGAAAGCGAAGAAGGGATGAATTGGAAGTGGACACGAAGATGGAAGTGGCGAAGGCCCTTCAATAACCGAGGTAAGAAAGCAATGTCTGCGAGCAACATGACCCGAAAATGACCGTTTGTTACGTTGCTTGATCGCCAGTAAGCTGGAGGATTTCTTTGCAGATAAGACTAAATTACCAACAGCTAAATCCAACATAATCTTTCATTGGCTGCACGCGGATAAACTTTTCCGTAATAACAGAGACTTGACTCTGCTTTAAGACATCCACACTCTTCAGAGAGTACATCGCGATCTGATTTATAATTCATCGAAAAAATACGTCAGTCACATCCTTTGACCAAACCTAAAAGTTATATTTGTGTTATTAAGAAGGAGCTCGTCAGTGACATTTCCCATTTTTTTCTTATTTTCTTAACCATAAATTTACATTCTGCGTTGGAAATTGGAGTAATTTTCCTGAACTCTAAATTGACGACCGGTTTTGCTCATCTTTGAGCACCGTGAGGCGATAAAACGTGACGGAAAACGGATGGACCGAGTCAATACTAGATGTATTTGAGAGAACAAGTGGTACGAATGCGTTCATTTAAAACCTAGACGGAGAAGCAGCAGTTTTGCCTCGCGAGATTATTACTCGTCGGTTGGAAAGAGAATGCGTGACGCAGAACTGGGTCATCCCGTCGCCATACGATGTCTGGTACAGACGGTCTGTCTACGTAAGCGCCCGCACGTCATGAATTACATCCTGTGTAAGTGCTGTGTCTTAAGTTTTGTTGGTTAATGTTGTTTTTATTTAAATCAACATCATCTCACTGACGCAGAATCTTTAATTTTTCGGCTATGCATTTTGGCGTTATCAACTAGCAATGCATTGGTCATTTTAGAGTATCGTCGAGCTGTCGTGTTTGGACGGCGTCGAAGACTAGATGCATGATTATCTGCATGGTAGTCTGGAGACTGTTGCAGCGGCTGCGCCCATTGTAAATTGCAAGCCTTAAGCTTGATATCTTCCATCGCATGAACATCCTAATATCCCGCTGTAATGAAGTTCCACGCCTACAATAAACCCTAAAGCGTCTGAATGAATGCACGCTGGCGCTGAGGCGGCATTTATTTCGCTTCGTACTAAAACCTAGCTACAGGCTTCAGCGTATCTACGCACTGAGGCTGTGTTTCCTACGAAGAACTAGGAGCATGTTTATGAAACAGGGCCATATTGTCTCTGGGGCTCCGAAGTGTTCAATAAATGCAAATATAATCATAGTGAATGCACTTCTGGTCGTCTCACTTGGGCATAACCACTAGGTATAACAATTTCCAGACGATTAACCATGAACATGTCGACGCATAGATTTTGAAGTGCACTTTGCAAAAAATATACATACATACGATGGTGTTTACATACAACACCCAACACATCATCTTCCATGTATGTATTCGTAAAGGCCACGAGAGAAGGTGAGTTTGTTTCCTACATGCGTCCAAAGAATCACAGGTGAGGATTATCTCGTTTAGCCTAGAAGTTCAACAATGGTCTTCACAGGGGCCACTTGGCGACACAACAAAGGGAGGTGCATGGTCATTAGCTCCAGACAAAAGCACGGCGAGCACAAATGAAGCTCCGAGCGAACTCGCGAGGCATACGTAAATAGCTTGACACCCCCGGAGTTTGTGACATTAGAGAAGCGCTGTATCCACGATACTGGTCACACGTTGAAATCACAAAGTTCATTTGCAAACAAATTACTAAAAGGGGAAAGTGTGAAAAGGATACACACCTCTGCTGTAAGCAAAAAGATGAATGTATAGTAGATCAACTATCACTCCAAGTGCTTTTCCCTGCAGAGTGTGATTCTAATTCAAGTGATGTAGCTCTGAGATCTCCACTGATACAAACATTGCTCAAATGTAAACAATAGAGAATAAATCTATTGTATTTCTTTTACACAAAATATGAAATAAACACATAGACTCTATTGGGAATAAATAGAAGTCTCATCAGTCATTTGTGTTATATGCAGAAAGAATACTCTAGCTAGAGAAGGCAAGGTGCTCAATTTACTCAGCCCTTCATTTCACCCAAATCTTTTTTATCTACAGATAACATAGATAACATATAAACCAAATGACTTTCTGAGTTCAACATAAGTCCTGCAAATTACAATCGTGAACTAACCCTTTGCCTCCTGATTGTAACCTCAGGGCCAAGCTGCTCGGTTGTTTCCCTTTGGGGTAAAACCCAACAGTTTGGGATAATTTAATTGCCATTGGATTAAATAGAAAATTTAGGGTAATCCGTAGCATTTGCAAAACTGTATTCAATGGTGCAAAGACCATTTACATATTCAAAATCACTTTTTCATTACTCTCAAATCTGTTGATGCCAAGTGACATTTATTTCAACTTGTGTACAAACTTTCTTTTCATCAAGTCGTTCATTTCCTAATTAATCCAGGTTGAAGTTTTATTTATCACACACTGCATGAGAACACTGTATCTTGTCATTGGCACTTATTTACAGGTTTAACAACCCCCGCTAGGTAACGGCAAATTTTGATACAGAAAATGAGCAAACATTTGTACCAGTAGAGAATATGTTTGAGCAATCCCAATGATATTTTAGAGTATAATTATATTTTTCCATAAACCTCCACTCTCAATAGTATCTTAAGTTTTATGAGCCAAAGTGTTTTTTGTTTGTGATGCAATTTGGACGAAATTTACACCATAGATCCAAAATTAAAAATAAATAAGATTGTACTCCTGACATTTTTTTTGTTTTCCTCGTCGTTTTCTTCATATTGGCGATTT
>VOMN01003517.1:0-10582 GCA_014899125.1 Orchestia grillus
CTGGTTAAAGTTCAAGATGAAGATCAAGAACGTTAACATGTCCGTGCGCGTTGTGTATTACGATGTGAAAATTTGAATAAGCCGAAGATCAAGAGTTAAGAGCAAAGTCATCTATTTCAAACAGATTGCCTTCCCTTGCATTCTTTGTATTACATTCCTTGGCAAAATGTTTTGGTCTGTATCATCGTGACGTTGAATTGTTTAATGCGAGTAGGATATGTATCGCTTTGCAAAAATATGTGCATTTCAGTGGAACAGCCATTGTAATTTTTCTATTACGGATGATGTTCTAGCAGTGGCTGGGATGCTTTTTTTTCCTGATGGAGTAATGGGGCCATTAATGTTCAAGTGGGTCTGCATTGGCCCTAAAAGTCCTCTCCTGTAATTTTGCAGAGTTATAAGACTATTTTCAGTACAAGTCTGGCTTAAAGATAATAATTCTAGACTGGAAAAACCAATATGTGTGTAGAACGTGTGATTACTTGAGGGAACTTAAGGTCATAATGGAGGCCCATGCTAGTATTTACCTTCATTCCAAGTTCAAGTCAGCAGGTGAATTGAATGCACCACTTTAGTATCAGTCAAATGCGCAGTGATAGAGTGTATGTGTTAAGAAAGATCATATTAGTTGTGTGATGAAAATTGTTAGAACTGTTTTTGCAAATCAATCCTATTTCATTCAAAACCAAAGGGGTTCTGGAAATAGGAAAAAAAAGCTCCCTTAGGGACTTGGATATTATTGTTGAGGAGAATGGACGATTCCAGGAACATATTCACCTAACAGTCAAAAAATGCCAGCAATAAATTGGTTAAATCCTATGAGTCTTCATGACTACAAGAATCTATACCAATGCTTTTGCTGTTCAAGGATGCAAATTTTACCTCTGGCTGAGTACTGTTGCCAATTATAGAATTCAGGCACTAGGGAGAACATAGTGAAGCTGGAAAGTGTACAACAAAGCTTCACGACAAAAATTTGGGGGGTCCATGGGCTGGACTACTTGGAATGCCTGAAATTTCTCCAACCGTATTATCCCCAGCAAAGAAGATAGAGTTATCTTATAATTTACACGTAAAAAACCATTTATGGATTGGTAACCTGACTTCAAAAGCAAGACTATAAGGCTGCACTAAGTAGTACATTTGTTTTGGCAAGATATGCAAGGATGGCTGGCAGCTTTTGGAGTAAACATGATTAGTCTTTCTTTGTAATAAGACTTAGACTCTCCAACTCTCTGCTTAAAGATCTGAGAGAATGCAATGGTTCCCTAGACATCTCCAAAAAGAAGCTATATACCTTTCTACAAACTATCCCTGATAGGCCTCCCTTGTCTCACTATCATCAGACGGAGGAGGGAAAGTGTCTCATTTAACAGCTCGCAGATATGCAAAGGCACACCATGCACACAGAGCAGCTGCACCCCAGTGTGGCTAGGGCATAAAGGCCCAAACATTTTCAAGATATTCAAGTGTGGAAGAATACTAGCACAAAGAGCTATGTGAGGCATCTAAGTAATTTAGGTTTATATTTGCACATTGCTTAATGAAGACTAAAATGCATAAAATACATGAAAATTCTTAGACGTAAATTGCAGGACATTCAGTTCAAAGTTGTTTCTCTGTATTTGGCTTAGTATATATGCAAAATTATTTATAGAAATACTTTAGAAATAATATAAATGACTCATTCTTTTGAAGCTTGTCATGCTAGGGTTTATAATAAAAATTGACAAAGGTTAAAAAGTACAGTTCTGTGTGTAATGTAGATCTTTGTCAATCAAAGAAGTATATATGTGCGTAAAAGAACCAAAATGTTTTTAAATTTCACTGTCAAGGTGGTTGGTAATTTTAGATGCTTGCATGACAAGAGCCGCCTTTTGATTGAATGTCTGCCAGTGGGAGATGAATGTTGCCTTGATTTGTCTCATCTGCAAATCCTTGCCACTGTGCTTCATAAAAAATGATAGTTCAGCATGTTCTTCTATAATACAACTCATATTTCTGTACACAAGCATCCAGATTTTGTCTTCATTTACATTAGTTTTGAGTGTAGAAGGTGCCAACCCAAATGTTGAATATTTTTGATCAAGATTTTCGTTATAGTTGAAATCTTTTATAGACATGATTTATTTTATTCATTTTAGACAGTATATTGACCATGTGTGAGGCACTTATGCCAAGTAGAAGTGTAAATTTCAACTTTGCATACAGTTCTTGAATATTGGCCATTTAAAGAAAATTTAAGGTAGAAAAATTCATCCTTCAATTTAGTGAGTAATTTGCCCATTATTATGATCACCTACTGGATTAGAAAAATTTCTATGTAAAAAAGTAATTTTAAAAGATATTTTAAATTTTTTTATAAGTGTTCTGAAGTAATTGGCTTTTTAGACAATTTTGAATGCCTAGTTTTTTTTCTATTACAGACTACTGTGCACTATTTTATAAGGATTAAACATGGTGTAAAATAGGAAAAAGATTTTACCAGAAAAGTTCCAAAATCATCCCTGATTGCCCTGCATAGCAATATTTAATTGTTCTTCTTTACTTCTTGCCCTACATTGTGTCCTTGGATATAATGAGTCATTATTTTTAGTATAAATAATTATTTATTATAAAACAGAAGTCTCTTTTACTTGTATTTGTGTGTGCATTATACTTAGTTTACTACATATTTATGCAACATTAATAAAATTGGTTATTCCTTTACATTCAGAAGACTTGTATATCATATATTATATTTGAATACAAAGAATCAAAGTGAACTACAGCCATGCCTCGTGTGATGATCAAAGGAGGCGCATGGCGCAACACTGAGGTGAGTGAACTCAGTTTGCATGAAGGTAGTAGTAGTAGTAGTAAGCGTTTATTGACATTGCTTATTGCACAATGCATGCAAAGAGCAGGAAGGCAACCACCTCCACCGAATGTGTCCAGAGCTGATAGGTGGATGTAATGTGTTGTTGTCTAAGTGCCACCAGGTGGTTACAATCTAAAAGAAGATGGGTTACTCTGGTGGGATGCACCTGGCAGTTGGGACAAAGGTTCAACTGAGTGGAATCCAGTCTGNCTTTCCGACCTAGAGAGTTGTGTCTCTGTGCTGCTAATGTCAAGTGGGTGGTTGAGTATTTTGTTTTATGTCTGTTCTGTCTAGTGCTTGTAATGTCAATTGTGTGTGAACGTGTTTTAATGCTGGTGTTGTCTACGTTCAGTGGTAAAGTGTCAAGGATGGTGGAAAAAGTATCTTTGAGGTGTTATTTTTATCCGCCTATGTGTGGGCGGTAGTGTTTTGAAATAGTAGCATGGGTTTTTGGCATCGGTATAGTCGTCTGGCGATTGAAGTGAACACACATGGAACACGAACATTGACTGCTGGTGTTAAACGTCCTGGCTCTGGCCGAAAATGCATTTCGTTACTCCAGCGTCATCATGCAGTTTACAGGTGCCATAACCATGATCATATTGAAAATTGGGAATGTTGTAGAACTTCTCATAAATGATTACCTAATCTTTAGCTTTCGCACTCGGTGAGTCAGGATAGCTCTGAACTTGTATAGTAACCTTAATTTATACGGAAACTTGAATCACTGTTATACAAGTCAGCGCTGGGACCAGACAGTATTCCCCGCTCGAATTCGTTTCGTGGCAAGATGATCTCAGTGACTGAATCCTAATTCGCTTAACCCCCCCTTTAAATAAAATCGAGACAGCTCATCTGAGCTAACAATAATGCTGTGACCATCAATCCTCGCGTACCTGCTTCTAAAAGAAGCGAGTAGTGAGCGATGTCACGACTCCACCGAAAGTAAAGGAAGTATATGAGGAGGGCACTTGTCCCTTTGCAGATGGTTGGGAGATCTTGCATTGTTTTTATTAATGATGTTTCCTACATCGAATGTTCTTGTGAAATTGACTGATTTACTTTCTGTATTATAGGTGAAGTTCCTGAAGACGAAGGAAGGCTGCGCTATGGTGCAGATGGGTGACGCGCTCGCTGTGGAGCGCGCTATAGGCAACCTCAACAACACCACCTTCTTTGGCAGCAAGATGCAGCTCGGGTAAATTACGTCACATCTTTGCTGCTCACCGGTTACTTCTTATTTCACACTTCCTAGCTTGTAGCTTTTGCGTAGCGTCACCTTCTTTGGCAATCTCACCTTCTGTTATAGTACAGTTTACTTTTTTTTCTGTTTGCTTTGTTAGTTCCTATGTCATATTTTACACTTTTTCGCTTGATTAACTCCACACGCAACCTTTGTCTTCATAATGAAGCTCAATTATTTCCCTTTCTCTTCGGCAGCGTATTCTTATCTTTGCCTTTGTCGTTTTCTTTCACGGGCTCAAATTACAGCTCATACTCACCGAATGTCTATCCTGCAATTTATTTAGTAGTGATACGTAGTTGGGTGCTCAGTGACCGAGATAGCAGATTTCTGTTGGAGAAGCTTAGTACGTGATGTAGATTGGCCGCTTTTGGAATCTTCTGAACAAAATTTGAAACTTTTCTACTGCAACATAAGTTTAAAGTGTATGTTCTTATCTATGTACTCCTGCCGGTGTCAAGCAAAAGCTAAACTGTGATTCCATTAAAATTCACCGTTACTGATTAATGCTATTATTTTTTTATAATTTATGGCTCTCAGTATAGAACACTCGTAGCGTTATATAGATAAATCACATGATTAATTAATTCAATGTGATCTGCATAGTATGAGATAACCGCCAGCGCGCACACAGTAGGATGTAGGGATGGAACTAGCATTACAGTCGACACTGCGGTAAATGGATAGAGCGCTTGCCTTCCGTTTACGAATTCTCGAGTTCAAACCCAGGCGTGTTAGGGATGATTTTCTGGAGGTTATGGTAGATTCATCTTGGGAGACGAAGTGAGAGCACAAAATTTTCCACCGAACCTAGGTGAATATTCTGCCTGCTTGATATGGAGGAACTGCTCGTGTCTCCACTTATTAATTACATATTATATTTGAGAATTCATTGTGTTTTGTTTGACATGTACTCGTAATAAACTCATTGGAACAATGATTTTTTAATTTATTTTTATCGGTAGCGTGCGCTCTACACATGTATTGTGAACCCCAGGTACTCGAAGCAGGCCTTCCTGGCGGACATGCAGACTCCGTTCGATCTGCCCGACGGCACGCCCAGCTTCAAGGACTACATGGGCAACAAGAACAACCGCTTCATCAACCCGGAACAGGCGTCAAAGAATCGCATTCAGCCTCCTTCCAAGGTGCCTTTTTTGTATGTTTATCACGTGTGTTAAAAGTTGTCACTCATTTCGTTTCGAGAAATTCTTGAGTACTGTATACTAAGCAATCCATCGTCATATTCTACAGCACACTCTGCGCCATATTTCGTTAGTACTCTTCACTACGCTCCACACTTATCTTGTCACTACTCCTTTCTCATTCTACGCTCAATATTCCACAGAATCATGTATGCAGTACTCGACAAACTTTACCCATCCCTCTAGACTACTCTCCACGACCCTGTGCTTGCATATTTTACTGTACATCCTCATACCGTGAACTCCCTTCTGCTTTACACTCTACTCTACTACCCTCAATTTTATGTGGCGTATATTATACATTTAGGCAATTGTTAACCCCTATGTTTTTGTCTCGTGTATGCATTCTCTTCCTGGCCGTTCTATCAAGTCTAGTGGCCTGCATTCAGTTCTGTCGGTCCCGGCATGCTTGCCAGCTAAGCTCTTGTACCCTGCCACCGGTATCCTCTTTAGTTAGTTTTGTCTACATGTGCTCAAATAGAATGGCTTCATTCGTAGTAAAGGAGATGAAAATAGAATTTACATGATGTACGAAGATCCTTACTACTTCGCTAAGCGTATGGAGCTTCTAGCTCCACCACACTGGGTTTGGAGCCCGCGCTAGCTAATGCTCGTATATAGGTAAGTTCTAAATTCGTTCTCCTCGCCTACCAGTGCTGTTGTGGGTTGTGGCACTTTTTCTACAGCGCGAACCACTTGGCCGATACTAACGGTCTGTTTTTAAATAATTCTGTGTTTTACAGGTTGATTTTAGTTGTTGTATTTATAATCAGTCGGTATTAGCTTCATGTTCGTGCGAACTCGTTTACTTTCATTTGAATCACATCGTTAATAAGGTATGTGGCCACCATTTCTCTCTTACAAGAACCTAGTTTTGCTTCAAATAAGACTTATTCACTGAATTTAATTCATTATTTCAGAACGTGAGGAAACGTTGAATTTAATTGTCTTTTAAATTATTTTATTAGTTTGAATAAATGTCGATCATAATGGTAAGCACGTGGTCAAGGTCTAGGATAACTAGGTTCAAGATTGTACATTTTTAAATAGTCTCAGTACGGCAGATTTTCGTGATGATTGTTTCCTTAGCGTTTATCAGTAACTTTGATCGTCAAATTTTCTCTCTCAGATCTCATTCAAATTTGGCTTGTATGCGTTTGCAGCAACACCATTAATTTTATTTCATTCGAAAACAAGTGGACGACGATGGACAAATGCTTCCGCAAGAAAATGTGCATTCAGCTTGTACTTGAGGACAAAAAATGGAATACAGGAGTCTCTGAGGGACGAAAGGAAGTAAGCACGTTGCTGCACAAGAGTAACACCCAGCGTTTCCGATTGTTGAAGCTAGAAGACCCATCTTCCGCGATTATTGCATTAAAAAATATTATAAAACACTGCTGGTTGGTTTTAATGTTTTTTAATAAATCGAGCTTTCGCAGAGATGGGTCTTCTAGCTTCATCAATCTAAAAAATTAAGATTTCTCTTGGTGTAGAAACATGTCTTCCTCCAGGTGTCCCTGAGAAATTTGTCTTGCTCCATGTATGCATTCCACCTTTTTTCTTTTAGTAAAAGATAGCACATTTTTTAGAAGTTTAGAAGGGACTTTTCTCTGTAGATGAAATAAAAGTTGGAAATGAATCACTTTCGAAATTTATCTGTAGAGGTCTTGTTGAACGTCAAATTGTGAATTTTACGATATAATGCCTGTAAATTATGCAATAAGAAATATTTCGTTAAGTTTTTAGTTATAGAACGTCAGATTTTATTGAACTACGTTTTCGGAAACCGCTTATATGTCAGTATGTAAGGCAACAAAATTTGCGTATATTCTCGCCGTAGAACCCTTAAGTATAGGATGCGTGGCTTTCGGAACCTGCCTGCTGTTAGAAAGGTGCAGCACGTGTGGCAGTGGTCGGCGCAGACTTTGAATTCAAAGCATCCTACGAGCATTCCACTCTCACGATATTCCTAAAGGAAGCACCAGTTCACTGATCAACCTTTAATGTCTCTGAATTTTAAATGATGTAGAAGATCTAAGTACTAATTTATTATAGAAGTACTCTGTTTTATCACTAAGGCGAGCAGGTGCCACAACCGGAAAGAATTTTCAAATTATTTTAATTTGAGACAAAGAAATCATCAATGCTTGTGTGTAGTGCGCCAGAACTGTTGCATAATGGTACTAGGATCATGCTGTATGAGATGTTAATGCTGAAACTCTGGTAAAGAACTGGAAGTTATTGGAGACCATGTAAGATGTGACCTCTGTTAAAACTTAGTCCTGGCGATCAGGGTAGGAAGTTAACTATCGCTAGTTCCAAGGATGGCTTATTGAGTTATAAAGATTATGTAACAGCAGCAAATTAAGAACTAATAAAGTAAGCAGTAACGTAGTCGTCTGGTATTTTAAGTGGAAAAGTAGTTGTGAATACGAGTTTGTTTAGTCAGGGAATGGGAAGGAGGGAATTTTTTCGAGGTCTTGGATGGTTTTATCGCTACTTCTGGTGAATAGGGAAAAAGGTAGAGCTTACAGAACGTACTGCTGAGCATTGAAATAGGTTGTTCAGTGCAAGGGAATCAGAGGAAGTCAGATCAGAAGTTTGCAATAGTGTCATTTGTTCGATAGTTTTTATGGTGTGGAGACCTATAGACAGCAGAGAGCTTAGACATGGTAGAGACGAGGACGTGAGTAGGTGTGAAATGGCCAGGAAAAAACAGAAATGAGGGCGATCTAATGGAGAAGATGTGTTGTGAATGAGTTTTCGATTGAGGTTGAGTGGTTCAAGCAGTTGAAATAGCGGATAAATTGTCTCAAAGTAATGTGAGGTGTCCTAAGGAGAGATTGGTGTGGTAGGGGATGTAGATTGAGGGATTGAAGTGGATGGATCGATAGCATGCTACATAAGAGCCTAAACGCACAATGTTAATATACAATGTATGTGCGTGCTCCAGAGACTTCTGAGTGGAGAACGTTGACATACATCTAAGGTAATGAGCAAGACCACGCCGCATCTTCGACAGTCGCGGCGTGGTCTTGCTCCTTGTGAGAGAAGGTGCTGGTTACGAGACATGGAGAACCAACACCATAAATGAACGAAGGCTGGGGGTCGTTCATGGTTATGTTAGCAGGATCCCTGAGCCATTATACAGCGTCAATGTTATCTCGAGGAGCCTGTGCTTAATTAAGTAGTTCTTGAGTAATCGGACTCACTTTTCGCTACTTCTCTCGCTTACGAGGGACATTGCGCAGTTGTTATCAATCTAACGCTTATAATTTGAAAAAATTGAACGGATTGATGTATTCGAGGAAATATCCTCCATATGTTTAATTCTTCGCTTTTCATCCTTTTTTGGCATTGCTGATAACTTCTTTGAAATTTTGTGGCAAACGCAAGTCTTCTCCGATACAAGTTAACTATGCGGTAAGACTAATTAAACTAATGAAACAAAGGTTAATTGAAGGGAATATTTATAGGGTGGAATTCGCTTTACTCTTCTTTTTGCTTTTCAGTGGATTGGAAGGCAAGGTAGGTAGTTGATGTAACTTTCGCACAGACAAATCTCTTTAATTTCCGGCTCCAGTTTGCTGTAAACGAAGCCTTTAGAGAAAACAGTAAATAATAATTACTAAGAAACTAAAGTTGCACATGAATCCGGTTATAATCATTGAGTCATTAAACATTCGCAAAACCTTGATTTCACGCATCAAATTTACCCATCGAAGGGCTCTGGTCTTCGAACTAGACATGATGATATACGAATTTCAAGATATCTCGTTGGTTACGGTCGACCTTTGTGATAGTAGAACTTGCGAGGAACACTGGAGGAAGAATTATATTTAATATCAAATTGAAGATTTAGGCAGCCTATTCCGTAATATAGCAACGTTGCATATCCTTACTTCTAAGTGAGCCTGCGCAGCTTCTCACTAGTTGGGCAGTCTCAGAATATCAACGGCAGCGAATAGTTCAACTTCATTTTCAAGGAATATCGATCAGCAAGATTCTTGTTCAGATTAATGTGCCATACTCTACCATTGGTTTAGTCATTTGCAAGTTTAAGAAACATGACTCAAATCCAAGGTCAGGTGCTCCATGGAAGATGATCTTCAGTCTTATAGACTTTTGGAAAGGTAGGTTGAGGAGAAGCCCATGATAACTTTCAAAGAGTTAAAAACTGATGTGGAAGCCTCCGGAACAGAAGTGAGTGACAGAAGCATTCAATGAAGAACTTCACTGTAATAGGATCAAATATTTCATACCCCGTAAAACTCACATCCTGTGAAAAAATCTCATTACAAGTCATCAAAGCTTTGCTGAAGAGAAATTGGAAAAAGGACATGCATTTCTCATGGGCATTATTTAGTCTGATGAAACCAAGACTAAGGTGTTTGGACGTAAATCTACTCTTGTTGTGTGACGAACACAAGGAATGTACGAGGGGCATAATACTATTCCAATTGTGAAACACGGAGGTGGCAGTATAATCTGGAGTTGTTTCAATCCACATGACAGGTGCACTTCATATTATTGATGAGAAGATGGATGCTTCCATGCACTTTAGCATACTGGAGAGTCTCCTTTCAAGCGCGAACTGTTTATCCTAAAAACGCGAGATGACGACCCTAAATACGAGGCAAAATTAACATCCGACTCCGAATGGTTTATGGAAGACAAAATCAATGTTCTCTCAATGCCAAGCAAATCCCTGGACCTATATCTTAGCGAACATCTATAAGAGACACTGAAAAAGAAGTTTCATTGGAGAAGTTCGACGAATCTTGAAGAACTGAAGAAAATATGCTTTGAAGAATGGGCTGATATACTAACACAAGCTTGCGACCGCTGAATTATGTACATTTTGGTACATGAAACCATACACTTTCTAAAGGATAAATTTTGGTTAATATTCTCTTTCTTCATTATTAAATGTACATTTTACGCGATTTCTGCGAATGTTGGTCCTCTAGGCGTCTATAGAAGATTGAAATCTCAAGTGTACAATTGCGTCTGTTCTCCCACTGTATATATTTCTATGTAGCAAGTGTCTGATTAGTAAGAGAACTTCACTAACGTCTATATATTTTCAGATCTTGCATTTCTTCAACACGCCTCCCAATATAACTGAGAGTACCATGAAGGAAATCTTCACCGAAGAAGGTGTTACACCTCCGAAAGCGATGAAAGTTTTCCAGTCTAAAAGTAAGTCACTATGTTTTTGTTTATTAAGGGGACCTTCTCCGCGAAAATGGTATAAAAAATGCATTTCGG
>VOMN01003520.1:0-19337 GCA_014899125.1 Orchestia grillus
GGTGTGGGGGAGGCAGGAGGTAGAGGGGGGCAGAAGGTGGAGGGGGACAGAAGGTGGAGCAGGAGGCACGGTTTCACACATGGCCCGCTGGAGAGCAGCACAAAACAGCGCGAGCAAACACAGAGCTTCAAAGCTCCAATTATGGAGATTGATCCCCCAAGCGTCACGTTGCCTCTGGCGCATTATGCAGATGACGCATTAGCATAGCTAACGTTTATTCTTGAATTCGCATTTGGTAATAAGAGCAATCATTAACCAAAGAAACAACGTTTTTTGCAAAGCATCTTGAGACTCGTTTAGCATCCTCATCATGACTCTCGTAGACGTTCAAATTATTTGCACAAAAGCGTCAGGAACTCGTCTATCAATTTTTCTTTCAACCCAAAAACTGGCTCCTAAAACCGCATCCTGTAGATGACTTAGGATGCACCTAATTTTGATGCACAGTTTGCAGGTAATAAAATTGAAATCGAAATTTATCTAAATTTTACGTGCTAATCTTCCGCGGAAAATGTCGACTTCAACAACTGAAGCATTTCTCACAAATGTAATAAAAAGCCAAAGACGAGTACTCAACCTGAGTAAGCTTATGGAAATTTACTTTGTCTAACAGCAATGTTCATGTTAATTAGCATGGAATTTTATAATATTATGTACCCTAATCAGAATGTTCTTAGGGAGTTTTTTGAACAGAAAAATCACGGAGCCTTTCCATGGAAGATACTTTTTTCGCTCATTGAACAAGTAAACTGAGCAAATGTTGACGGGCGAGTTGGTAAGAGCAAATGTAGGTTGAGAATTGAACTTGTTAACTGAGCAAATATTGACGTGTGAGTTGGCAAGAGCAAATGTAGGTTGAGAGATGGGAATTGTTCGCAGAAACTGCCAGTCTGCTCTTACCCATTTCCATTCATTTATGATTCCATTGTGCCTGGGTACGAGTTCAAAGGATAGACGTGAATGGTAAGAATTAAATAGCGAGCGCTCAAGCTCAGCGTTTTGTTAAATTTGCAGACTTCGCAGCAGACGCACATCAAGGCAGCAGACACACATCAAGACATTTCGCGCAGATCTTCACAGGAATGCGCTTTTGAGAGAAATAAAGGAGCGCAGTGGGCTGCAGAACACCGTTGCGGGTGTGCGCCCTACGAAATCACACAGCGAGTCGCGGCTTAACATGGACGCACAAAACGGGAAACCTGAGCACACGGTGTATTGCCACACTGGATCCCCCGCACATAAAATGAATCAAGAGGAAAAAACGACAGAAGAGATAGCAAAGAAGGTGTAAAAAATCAAAGAAGTAAAATGGACACGAAATACAGAAACCCCGAAAGCTTGACTAAAGCTGAGGTTTCGAAGAAGTTTAAAGCAAGATGAATTCGCGGTGGCGTTGAAGAAGAACTGAAGTTGCGTCTCAAAAAGAAAGTTGTCTTCGATCGCTCTCTTTGGATTACATTTCTTGTAGATAGGGAGCTCTGGGGCATGACTTTATTAATAGAAATAATAATAACTTGTGTTTCTTGGACTCGTCAGTTCACGTCGCCAGAAGCGAGTCTAGTCAGATGTTGCCTTCCAGCTACAAAAATGTTGTCTCGTACACCAGCATATTCCATTAAACCGAGCATAAAATATAGTGGATAATGCACGAAATAGACTAATATTGGTCAATTTTCACTAAATACGAAAGATAATAAAAAGTACACCAAATATTCGTCAACCCTCAAATTATACTATGTAAAAGTGAGTACATAGTACACTAAATAGACAAGTATTAGTCAACTTATACTATGAACAAAAGATAGTACTTGGGCCACCAAATGGACAATTCTGAATTTGTAATGTGTATGAAATACAATATATAGTACATCACGCTGACAAATTATGGTCAACGTAACAGATGGAATAAACTGTGCATGGTTTTCTGCTCCTCGTCATTTCTGACCAGTCAAACAAAGAATATTGTACAGTAGCCACAGATTCTAATTTCACAATATAAAATACACAGTTCTTGATTGGCTGATTAGTCCGCCTCAGTCACGCTCTTAAGGATTTAGATATGGAAAAAATCTCGGGTCCATAATTCTAAACTATAAAGAGACCGTCAGATAAGGCAGTCCGTACCAGTGATACTAAAATGTGTTTTTATATCAGAGTTATCGTAAATAAGAGTGTATCATAAGAATTTACCATCAATTCTCCCGCCATAAGCTACGCATAAGCCTTACACTAATACAAAAAAACGTCAAAAATACCGGTCACGCCAATATATTTACTATGATTACTTCCGGCGTGATTAAGTTCAAAAATACAAAACTCACACGGAAAAATAACCCTACTTTTCGCGGTGCACGCCCCAACCCACACAGCAACCTCAGCTCTGAAGGACCTGTCCCGCTAGCCGAGTTATGAGAGGAGCAGCGGGGGCGTCTCACGACCTCACACGCAAGGTCCTCAGCCACAACTGAGTTAAGGCCGCAAGTGCAGCACAAGACACCTCGACGTGGCCTATCCTCTTTTATAATGCTACAACTCGGATCATCTTGCTTGTTTGAGGCGTGCACGCTCTTCCGTAGTGACGTATGGCAAAAATCCTTAACTCTTTCATCAGTAATTATTTTCCATCGCATCGTGGTTACGGTTCGTTCGGAACAAAGTGAATGAAGTATTTCTTGACTTGGGATATCTGTTAGAAAGTGTAGAAGAACCTTTACAGGTTCAAGCAGGATTTTAGAACGGTGACTTTACGAGTTGCGGGTGGTCTACCGAATAATAACGCTATTCAACTGAGTTTTTGTTTCTGGCAATGAAATAAAATTCAACAGCTCCATTTATCCAAAAAATGCCGATAATTCCTATTAAATTTTCTTCTTGCATCATTATTTTTATCACTTATACTAGAAGACGCACCCCGCCAAAAATGGTGGGACATATAATGTTGAATTCATATGATACCCTTATATTTACGGTAACTCAGACATGATATATTATTTTCAGAATCACTGAAACGGACTGCCTTCTCTGACAGTCTCGCAGATTGGGAATACAAGCCCGAGAATTTTCTCCTATATAAATTCTCAAGAGCGTCACAGAGAGACGGACGGTATTACAAGCAAGCAATACTGGTCTATTATTGTGTAGTCGGATTACAAAGAAGAAAGACTAATTGGAACATTCCTAGACCTGAGCACACCAGCAAAGTTCGCTCAATAAAATTATTTTCACATTGAATTTCATTAGAAAGGAATGAGAAATTATGGCTTTGACGTAGGAACGAGACAAAAGTGTAATTTAAGTCACATAGTGGAATGGAGGTCATCCTCACGGGCCATAAACTCTCCTCTCATGGCTGGGAGGCCTTCAGACGTCCTGCTGGCAGCTCGCAATAACCGCGCTGTGGCGTTGCGGCCGTTCGAGGGGCGCATTCAACACAACTGGAGTTCAATTCCTGAGATCATATTTTCCCGATTGCTCGCATATTGAGAGGTTCCTCCAGCTGTACGATGTGTCGCGAAGAGCGATGTTCTCGATCTTTTGTTAAGTTCTCTGATCATAAGAGGTGATTTTTTGAGGAGTACAGGCCATATTGGAAGCGTCCGGAGCGTTTCGCGTACATGCTAGTACGCACACTTTACACTGCTAGTACGAACACTTTACAATGCTAGTACGAACACTTGTTTAAACGCTAGTGACTGTCGTCGTTCACGTAAATGGAATTTGCGTAGAGAATCAGCTGCTCTGTTCCAGGGTATGCCCTGTAGGCGTTCTGAGTACGGAATACACGACCCAAAATATATCCAATTGAATGGACACTAAAACTTCAAATCATGCGTATAAAATTAACGATCCTTTTTATTCTTCCAAGAAGGAAACTAATAGAACCAACATCAATATGCCCATTCAAAATCATGCGTAAAGAACCCCATAGGAGGATTCAATTGTCAGTTTCATCTTTCCCGTACAGATTTTGGTGTGACCACACTGCAGGAACTGAAAAATTCAGGGTTATAAAGACGCGGCTCAAGCCCAAAGATTCTACTGGCTTTTGTGTATTGGAATGATCCTGTCAGCCCCGCTATTATTACGCTCTTATGCTACCCCAAAGCAGAATAATTCCAAAGAACGAACTTACGTGGAGTGCGTATGTTAATATCTACTGGTTATAACAAGCGAACCGTCGCCCAGCTCTAACCCCTCATCTTCGGACGTGGAATCGATGAAAAAAATCGACAAGGTCAGGCCATTTGCAGGTACTTAATATTTTTAACGATGTTTTCTTATTCACCCTATTGATGCAAACTACATGTCTGAATTTGAAAAGGAGTGATTGGACAAAATGCCTTAAACATGTTATTTTAGACAATCTGATTCTATGTTATCGTAGAATATTCGTACTTGATGATGCCCGTAATAACCACGAATATTCAGCATGTAATGAAGATGAATGGTAACTTACGTATGAAAAAATGGGGGATTACAACACGAAACATTTCAATTGACTATCCATTCGCATCCCTCAGTCTCAGAAAACTATATTGCATAATTAATAATTATGAAAAATTCTGGAGACGACGAGGGTACATATAAAATACTTTCTCTGTGAGACATAATTTAAGAGCGGTAAACAGTCCATGCATAGATCAAATTTAATCAGAAGAGAGGCCATAATACAAACCCTAACCACTCCAACAGTTCCAGAAAATAGCGCCACCGCCAACACTTGCTTCCCCTACCTAGACAGGCGAAGTGATGCCTGTTAGCCAAGTCTCGTCTGCTTAATTACGTATTGTATGTTTCTTCAAAACACGACTGACTGCGAGCGACTTATAACGATCCGAAAAATATAAAGAAAAATGTGCAAAAAAAACGCTTTCGTGAGAGCGAATGGTAGTTGAAGTCTTTCCGATGCAATTGCAAAGAGCGGTTTACTCGAACGGCTTCAAGAGCAATTTAATATCTGAAGCAATTTGATATCAAGAGCTTAGAGCCATGAGACCTGAGGATTCTTTCCGTATTCTTACCGAGAACAATGCAGATGAAGTGTGTGTACATGTGTTAAAATAGGGAGAAAATAGCGAGCGTCTATCTTTTCCGAATGACGAGAAACAACACTTTAGTTATCGTACACCTTTCGCTTTAGTGAACATTTTCATCATCACAAAACGCATGCAGGTCATAATGCTATATCACGAAGGTAGCATTGAAAATGGTACACTGAACTACAGAAATTCGTGAACGTCGTCCTAACTGTTCTGCTTGTCGGGAAAATGTACCAACACAAAACCAGCGTCACGGCACACAAACAAAGCTCACTCATTACTCGAGAAATGATAACGAGGACACCCATTATAATGGGCGTCCTCGTTATTATTCTCATAACTGAAGGACTAAGAGAAGAACGGCTTTGTCTAATCTAATGACTTCAAGATAAAGCTATTAAAAACCTTGACATCAAAATCTTGCGGGCGACAATGACTGAATAGAAAAATTAGTTTAAATTTGCGCAGGGAATAGTTTCATCCAAGTTAGATGGAAAAGACACATAACGAATTAAACTCAATACCTGCATTAATCTCACGGCACATCAACGAGAAAATTTCAGAGGGCATAAGACATGCCGCAACACGGCTGAAAACATGACATCAATTGTGAGCGTTGGAGAGATTTTCAATCCCAATTGAACTCTTTAGAGCGAGGGTTCTTTTCCCATCGTAATTGCCGCTGATAACAATCTGGCAACACACGATCATTAACTTACGTAGAACCTACATAGAAAAATCCTGAAAATATTCTCAGAACGCAGGCTCCAATTCAAGTATTGACTGAGCTGGGACCAATTTTTATCCTAAAACTAAGTTGTATAAAAAATGAAGAAACTTTCACGAATTGTTGTAATTCTAACTCTAATATTTGAGGCTCGATTCTGTTGGCAGTTAGAATTTTTGATGTGCCATTTTCCACGCTTATAATTGCTTCATTTCAGAATGAGAGAAGGAATCGAGAGTAAATTGGACGCACAACTGAGATTCCGTAGCAGACTCATAAGGCGCACAGGAATGCTTAACCAACTTACGCAAACTATTGGCGATTATTTACGTACGTACATGAAAAATCGACACTGTTAAAACTAGTATTAGGGTGCGCGTCAGTTGCACGAGCATTTTTTTTAATGGTGAGAACCTGCCTTGCGTATGAACACCAAATCCAATCACTTGATCCCGCTTTGTAAAGCATCGAACGCAGCAGGCGTAATTGCACGGGCTACACAGAAGGTCTGGCCGTCATCAGGGCGTCTGGCTCCACTCTCAGTATGTGCTTATATTCTCAACAGCATCTCGTTAAGGATTGACCAGACAATTGAACCCTAGTTGCTCTTGAACCCTTTTTATTTTAGGTTCAATTTGGAACCCTTGGGTTCAATATTAACCCCAGCTGTTCTTCAACCATTGGTTATGTTAGCAGCTCTAGCTGCGCTTCAACCTAGATTCAATTTGCAACCCTAGCTGCCCTCTAACCTAGGTTCAATTTGCAGCCCTAGCTGTCCTTCAAGTTAAGTTCAATTATCAGCCGTAGCTGCCCTTCAAGCTAGGTTCAATTATCAGCCGTATAGATGCGCTTTAATCCGCAGCTTAATTTAAAGCCCTACTTGCTCCTCAATCCTTAATTTTAGGCTCAATTTGCAAGGGTATCAGGGCTTCTGGATGTGCAATAAAAATTCCATATAAACATTAACTTCTTTGTCGATCACTGTCACCAACTATTTCCAGGCAAAGAGAGAAAGAGAACGAACAAAGAGCTAAACCTTCGAAAATGGGTTATGCTACTTAAAAGATAGGAACAATTGATCTGTACCTAATAACACGTGCGTTGGGAACTCAGTGGTGGGAGAGAGTAGTTCAAACAGTTAAATACCCAAACTCTTCTTCAAATCAACATTCAACCAGAGCTGAACGGTTGCAAAACATGCGACTGCGTATATATACTGCAAGATGGTGAAGTCGGTCTCTCCCAAGAAGTAAGAACATCTTTTCGAAGAGTATAGGAATATCGTAATCCTGGACGCAGGAATTCTAAAAATTCAGAATCAGGATCGACGCAAGGAAAAGACTGGAACTGGCATTGGCTGTAATTGGAGTTTCGACTGGAAGTTGCAAACAAAGTCAAACAAGCCGGGCCAATACCTCGTCCGGTCGGTGTAACTCAGGAAATAGTTGTAGTAGCTGCCTATCCTGTCCAATGTTCTGTATGCAGGCTTCTTCAATAACCGTGAATAATATGATGCCATTAAGAGAAATTTTGCTGCTTGTGACGCTAAGATACAGTACTTGCTAATGTCAACGATTCAGCTTGTATAACCCTGAAAATTTTACACAAGAAAAATGGGTTAATAGCTTTCCATTCTTTGTGATGAATTTAGTGAACAGTCCCGCAAGTGAAGCCCTCGCATAAACTTCCCGTGAAGTTTCTCATCGAAAAAAATTAGCGAGTTAGAATGTTAGCGCTTCAAGTTCATGAATAATGTATGTGCATATAGCTTCGATAAAATAAGAGACGAAGAGGAAATGAATTGAATGCAAGTAACAATGGGGGTAAAATTCACGTGTAATGTACCTTTATCATGATACTCAAGCACGACGCTGCTATCAAAATGTTACGATGCCGTGACTTGAAAAACGCAACGGACTGTTAATTCGCTTCTGTTCCAGTCTTTCCGCACAATAATCCTATTTCCGACCATTTTACTCACAAATTTCTCATGACTGAGTGGTTTCTTCGATTCATATTTCATTTCACGACGGGTTTCCAATGAAGGTTGAACTTGCTATGAATTTCCACGTTTTTTCATGTCAATAATCCACGCAATGACTTCCATCGAGCCATCCTCAGCTTTGTCAGAGAATTCATCACAGCCACAAAAGACGCGGCTCAGCAATGCAAATGCGTGAATTTCAGCACTTTACTTGCACTACCTGCGGTCGCAAAGACCGCGCACATTTCGTTTCATCGCTTCGACTGTGATAAACTTTATATTTTACTAAGCATGCTCATAGAATTAGCTCTGCTAACCACAAAAGTGTTGCGAACACCGCGTTTATACACTGTACAAGATTTGATAAATCAAATTATCTGGAACCTAAACATAGTTTCACTATTCAGTAATGCGCTATATGTAAAAAAAACATTTTGTTATGGTCTTTATAACTTAGGTAGGGTTGAAGTATTGAATTTGCATTGATAATAGCGACATGGCTAACGTCCAGCAAGCCATCAGAACAAAAAACGTGAGCATGTGTCACATCACTCTATTCCCAATTCCCATCGCCGTGGACTATTAATGGAGTTTAATGACACCAGAAAAGTACCTTCGAGGAGCATCACTGGCATTTAGAAACGTCTACCAAACTCTGGAGGATCGGCATCAGATGAAACTTTTGTCGAAGAGGAAAACTTCAAAGTTTCATTTAATTTGCAGGATCTCTATTGCATAAAATCTACTCAGAATATTTATATAATTGCTGTTGATTTTTTTTTGCTGTGCTCTGATTAATAGCTTTCGTAGAGTAATTGTATGAATAACGGAAGAAGTTCTCGTGTATCATTGCGCTGATTGCTATTTGAAGCTTTGCCATTTTTTATTGAAATTAGACGACCATAATAAATGAGGTTGAGTACAGATTCAGTTCAAGTGACACTAGAAGGGTATAAAATTTATTAGGTCCAGTTGGTTCAGTAACTAAAATCGGCAATGAAACAGTGCTTATATCTTGAAGAAACCCACGGTGGCAACGAAGCAGTGCCGACATCTCGAAGAAACCTAACGCAATAAAAGAAAGAAGGAAAGCAGAATCAAAGACATGCCACGAAACGGATTACATTTAAGGAAAGACGTTTAATCTATCGAAGAGCCATCAGTGGTAGCTCAGTAACTCATAGCATACACGTAGCGGATTGTCCAAGTTTGACTGCGCAAGATACGATAAAAGTTTCATGAATTGGACAAACCTCAGGTAAGGCCGAGACTGTTGCAGTATACTCCTGCTTCTTTTACGGGATTAGGATATTGGAAAAAATGAAAGATAAGGCCTGTGTAATAACTAAAATAAGCCCTCAAGAGTCTTCTAAAACAAGTTTTGGTGACCATATGGTTGCTCGAGTTTTCTTTAAAGTCAAAGATATACAAATTTTGGGATATGCTTCCCTTTGAGGTCAAAGATATAAAATTTTTGGGATATGCATCTAGGTAATGAAACAAAATTTGTTCATACTGCAGATACACGGTGTCTGCTAAAAAATGTGGCCCATTTTAAAACGCTGTAGTGTGTTAAGTATGGCTAATAGGCTGAAATAGGTTTATATTGAATAGATAAAGATGTAAAATTTTATTTTATTCAGTGTTTAAGTTTCGACATCACCACCAGGCTCAATACATTTATCGATACTAATTGGTTATTATGACAACCAATTGTAGTTCTCAATAAATTATGAATAAGGCAGTGAAAACTTCACCTAGCGCATTTGGTTTCACCTGATCTTTTAAGTACGCGTATTCCATACCTTGCTTAAATCGACGAATTGTTTTGAGTACGGATCCGCGTATGATGATTTCTCCCACGACACATTTTCTCCGTTCGACTGTTGAGTACGACATTGTTCTTGAACCTGATAAACTATGAATGAAACTGAACTTCTGCAGTTGTGTCTACTCAATCGTACCTATGGTACCAAATGTAGTTTTAAATCTTGGTCTTTTCAATAGAACCTATTTCAGCCTTCTAGCATCACCCGCTACAGCGGCTTCAGATCGGCAACTAGTTTAGAGGACAGTATAGGCAAGGGAGGTCCGGGGCTAACTCTGTCATGATACAACACGCTTGCTGTTTTGAATAATTTACCACACAAAATATAAACTAATCATATCTCAATTCAAGTGGTCCTTGTCCCACCTTTGGAACAGATGTTTCATATGCACATATGTTATGAACTTGCAATAAGGTTTTTTTTGAGTCACCCTGTGCAATGGCAAGGACAGATGATACTAACACATGCCTTTGAGAAAATTTCAAGGTTTCGATGCATCTCTCGATATGCGCTTATTCTCCAAGAAATGAAAATTTCTCCTTCAGAAAACCTAACGAAAGGCGATGCATGGAGATGAGCTACGAGCACTTCAAAGATTTGATTGAGGATCTCATTCAAGATTTTCGAAACCAATGCACATTCGAATTTACACTACGTAACCAGGATACCTTCGAGAATCGAAAAGCTATACTATAATAAGCAATAAGATGCGATTGACATTTTGACTGCGATTCTCCGCACAGGAAAAATTTCATGTCGACAAATATTTGTTTTTTTAACGAAAAATTTGACTTACCAGTTAATTTTCTTTCTAGTAAAACCTGGCTTATTTAAGTAATGATCAAAAATTTGATGAAAGCCTAAAAATTTGTATTCATGTTTGGTGGTGCTCTGTTTACGTTAGGTTAGGTTAGATGGAAGTGTGTACCATATATGGCGCCCGTCGCAGTGAAAGTGTTATTGTCATTTGCTCTAGAAGAGCAAGGGCACCTACTTCTTGAAAGATACCAATTTTTCATCAATGTAGAAGCTCGACATCAGACGATGCTTATTTATCGAGATACGAACGCAAAAACTTAGTTAAGGTGAAACTGTAAGTGGGATCAATAGTGATATTTTATATGGTCGCTGTACAAGCGTACTAAAGCTTGCAGAAAAGGAAACGCAAGTATCGCAAAAATGGGGACATTCGAGTACATGAGATCAACCGAAAAATAAGCAGAAAGAACGGAAAGAACGGAAGCACTTATCGACGTTGAACCGGTACATCTATCTCTCTAATGAGAACAGAAGAAAGATGCAACAACGGAAAAATATCAGCAAAGCTCTTCCATATTCAAGATCGAGTTAGGGGTCCCTTCCATTCCACATTACTTAGAGTAAAGTTACCAAGTTTAACTGTAGGTGCGCTCGTCCTCCATGAACTCATGAACTCCTTTATTGGACTCAGAAGTTCAAAGAACAAACAAATTTTAAAGGAGAAAGCGAACCGCTGCATCTCCAAACAGTGGAGTGAGCGTCTGATCGATTCCGTTGACTTCTTTGTAGAAACCTAGGTGCATTTTCACTACACAAACCACATCATTTTAGTGAATGTGCATGGGCCTTGTAGATGGACTAGCGTGCAGCCTCAATGAAGGCACCCGAACAGCAAGGTCTCGTGAGATCACGCGACATTCTCTACAATTTAGCGCTAAGTTGCAGCCAGTCGCTCCAGTTGAGCAGACTTGAGGTTGCGAAATAACGCTGAAGTTTTTTTTTTTCAGGCTCTTACATACCGTCAATTTCTGAAAAAGTAAAAAAATCGCGTTATGAACCTAAACGAACCCATTTCTGTGCTTCAGTCTATAGAAGTGCAAGCTCATTTTTATGCGTTCTTTCAAATTCTCATTGAAATTAGTTACAACTAGTAAATTTCCAAAATTGAAAAGTATCGAAAAATGTAAAAGCACGATAAACGGAAGAACAGTTGACTCACTTTGAGCATAATTATTAGTTTGGGGGGAGTTGAAGTGAGAACAAGATATTTTGAATTCCTAGAATTTACTGTATTAGAAAACCAAAACTTTGAAAATAAGACCAAACCAAAATTGAAACATTGGTCCTAAGAATTAAGCATGTATTTCTAACGTTGGTTTGTTTGTATACATGCTTAACGTTGGTTTGTATAATTAAAAATTAGATCACTAAGTCCTAAATATCCGTCACTGAAATTCAGTGGTAAATAAGGAACTTCAAAAATATTATTTTAGAAACTGCAGAAGAAATAACTTCAACACACTAATTTACACAGCAAGAAAATCCTGCAATACCAAATTCCTAATCTGTCTTCGTTAATAACCACTCCATATTACCTGCATTATTATCGATACACTAGTCATATTGCCTACACTTACAAGCAAGGGGATGTGAATAACGTTCTGCAGGTAACGACAGATTAGACTAGGTTGTTAGTTAGTTTGAAATTCCCTAGCCTCACAGGACGTGATCTCAAAGGAGTGAAAAGAAGGGACCATTTAGTTTAGACTTTGGGAAATGGGGAACCTATGCACAGGTGTATTGACGCACACGATTCCCTGCGAACAGAAAAAACTTAGAAAAAAAAAGAGAAAGATGAGATCTATAATAATCAGTATGGCAGCCATGAAAATAGAAAGAAGTGGGCACGAAAGATTAAAGTCCCGAAGACCTAGCTAGAGCAGAAGTAACCCAACAGNCTAGCTCACGATAGACAAGCCTTACTAACCTAACCCTATAGCCCATGACCTATCCTGAGGGACGCACCAAAGACTAATTCCCTCAATACTTCAGTAATGTGATGGTTTTTGCATTATAAAATTCCAGAGCAACAGCAAATAAAATTCAAGTCCTAAAGATGAAGAAAACGACCATAGAAATTCTTCCTCTCCAGATGAAATCAAGAGAAGTCGCCGACCAAATCGCAGCGGCTGGCGCGGTGCACTCGTCGTGGCTCAGGGGCAGGAATGATCCCCCGCACCACCCGAGCGTCGCTCTACTCACGGTTCACATTTAGCGGCGCAACGCAATAAAGGGCGGCGCTAAGTGGCAAGGGCCGTGCGGCGGACGAGCGTGCCCGCAAAAATAAGCGTCCGAGAATGAAATTACGAGCGATGCGAGCGTAGCAGAGCTCCCACCGATGAATGCCCAGGAAAAGTAAAATAATTTTTTCTCGTAATTCGCAAATAATGATGCATTGAGGTGCGTAAAATGCGGTTAGTTTTCGCTTCGCTTTATCGAAGAGTACAGCGACTAGGCTCGTTTAAAGAAATAAAATATCACACCAGTTACATTTTGTTGCCGCTGTAATGAACTGGGACGTAAATAGAATCACAGGAAGATCGTAATAACGCACTTGCAACAGAATTTTATTGGAAATGGAGTATCCGACAACTTTATAATTTAGAAACTAGAACACTTTCAAGACCATCATTGGGTGAACTAACGAACAAAGCATTCGTTCTCGTTTATGGAATCCAGTGAAAACTCGATGAATGAAACAGTTAGCTGTTCATAAATAAAGTGCGTTTCACCAAGGTGGTATAACAACGTTCATGAATACTTAAAATATAGCGATGAAAGGATCAAATTGTGTCTGGGAAAGGACTGCTGCATATGGAGGAACGGGATTTTTGGTTTTCAAGCGTAAGCTTCTTTGAAGTTGAAATGCTCTCTTTGTATGCTTTCCCTCTTTGCCAGAGCAGTTCGTGAATATGTCACTAGATCACAGTCAACGCTCGTGGCAAACTCCAGGGGCTTTGCCGTGGATCGAATGCGACGGATTTTTTTCAAGCGGTCGGGATTGAGGAACGCCGCATTTCTGTTGCAAGGCTTGTTCGTTACGACACTTTCCAGTCGAGGCTTTCCAAGCCCTAGCTAGCATGTAAGAGTTTCTGCGGCATCCGTACGAAATAAAATTGTTAGTAATTGCTTCTGTAGTGGAATATTTCTTCCGAAATACGCACGCTAAGCACACGCGAATACCTCGTTTCGTGCGTTCTCCCCTGTAAGAATTATAAAAAAAAACTCTGAATCGTGCGATGCCTGTTAAAAGCCACGCTGTGGTACACAATCGTAAGCAGCTCCCGGCCTCTTGACTTGGGTTCAATAGGTTGATTAATTGTAAGGAACCGTTCAAAAAACGGAATTGTTTCCTAAATGTCCTCTTACACGGGAGCGTCTCTCATCCCAAGAGATTTTCTTACAACCCTCGCACATATTTTAATACAGGGACTCAACTGCGCAACGAAAATCATTTGAAGACGACCAAATTACATCGGATTTCAATAACACCCTTTAAAATAAAATACAGCTCAGAAAAAACGAGTGCAGTTTCTTGATATCTTATGAAGAACAAACTGTGATATGAACTAACTGCAAAAAATTGGTGAAAGGATGTTCAACTCATGAAATGCAGCCGTTTTGTGATGCAGAAGCGTTCAAACTTTTATACTTGCATAAAGACGACAAAGTCATGAAACGTTGTGCCTCTTATTGAGAGCTTGACCCAAACGCGACAAGGAGGAAATAGTAAATATTTAAAACCCCATGTGATTCTTTACGGCGCCGTTAATAAGCCTCTTTAAGAGACAGGAAAAGTTACCGCTGCAAGGACTGCATTGCATCACCAGGGATCGTTCAGGCGCCGAACGTTCATCATGATAGTGTCGAGACAGGAGATTGCACAGCCCGCTCCCGCAAACTGGTCCATCATCACCTAGAAGGTTCGGTCGACGGTGTGCGCGAGAATGAAGGCACAAAAACATTCGCTCGTTCCACTGAACGTGCGTTGGACTGCATGTATGTTTGCGGGGCTGCATCGTGCTGCACTAAATGTGCTGACTTTCATAACGCTACTAGTAACTCATTTGTTCACTAGAACAGTAAAGTTGTCTCATTACGTGTATTTCAATGTATGAAACCAATTGCATTCGCAAATTTGTTGCGGAACCTCATAAAAACGCTTTAATTGAATTTAGAAAAAATACATTTCCAGGATATTTTCATATTCTTGTCAATAGCTTTTCAAGTGCCAAAAATTAAAAATTGAGCGAATAAAGTTTGTTTAAAATAAAATTTTCCTTCAAATTATGTATATTTCCTTGCTGTAGATCAAAAAACCTCCCAGATAAAATTCTTTCGAACTCGAAACAACATTTCTAATCAACAAAGTCTGAACAATGAAAAAGGTTTCACTTTTATCGAGTTCCATACCAATCACCTGCACTATCAGAATTTGATGTACTAAATAATAAATTTAGAATGGTACTCACCAAATGTTGCGACTGCTGCACAGAACATGAGTTTGGGGAGGATGGCAGGGTGAGACAGAAGCGGGATCACAGACTGAGCTGCGGTGACCAGAACGCAACCTCCTTCCTGATTCAGGTGCCATGTGTAGCGCTGCAGGCACATCACCTGGGTAGAAGCACTTCAAATTGATTTATAAGTAACGATGCATCGTTTGCTGGTAAAAAATATTCAACAAAATCGAATGATATTTCTTTCCTTTATGGCCAGTCGTCCAGGTACAGTTTGTAAACTTATATGCTATGAAGCACGCCTCAAAGAACGTACTGTGATGAAAAATACGTTTTCAAACATTTCAACAACACTCCACAAAACAGTTCCCTTAAAGGCTCAGTTCTATTTCTGTGATCCCATGGATAAAAATAGATTCAGCAGTCAAGATAAAGCCCAGCAGTTGACAGTATATATGGAGTACGAAAAAAGAGCACCCTGGTAATTAAATATCGCTATAGAAAAAAAAATTGCAATTTTTCCCCATATTCTCCCCGCTTTGTAGAAATTCAAAAGTTGTCATCAAAGGTTATTAGAAAATGAAAATATTTCACAAGAGGGAATTAGATGTTCAGAAAGCTGACAAAACGCCAATAGATGAGCCAGGTCAGGGACCGAAACTCAAAGCAGATGGGGCAGCCCTCCCTCAAAGCCGGTATGGCTTCCGCCAGTTGGAATTTTAAACGAGTGATCTAAACGGCAATGGAAAGTGCATTCACAGTATTTATGTAAATTTCAACAAGTGTTTGAAATGATTAAGGTTCATGTGTAAGTTTTTTAATACGGAAATCGAGTAACGTAGTCCTCATGCGAGTGCGAAGATGTACTTGAAACGGTTATTATGTACGCTGTAGATCCAAAATGGAAATGAGGCACGTTAGCACTTATGGGTGCATGAACACCTACTTGAAGTGAATATCGTTCGCGAATCACTATCCATGATATAAATGAAACAATACTTCACTTACGTGAGCACAAACATATTCTTGATACAATTAACGTTCGCGAATTGATATTCAAAATGGCAATGCAGCAACTCAAGCCTGCCATGAATTTGCACATGTACCTGATATGATTCACGCATGCAAATTAGCATCCAAGCCGGGAATGAAGCAACACAACTCATTGCAAAAACGCCCATTATTCATTGTATGAATATGGACAACAGGGTGTGCATTATATTAAACGACTACGAATTTCAATGAACGCTTTAAGAAATACAGAAGCATTGTGTGGCTTCGTACATACGAAGCTGAGTTAGTAAAGAAAAGTTAGAACTCATCGAACTTATGATATTTAAAATTTGAAATTAAATGAACTACCCAGCCCCTTAACAATTTTGGATTTTATACAAATTCAACCTTACGCTTTACAATCGTCTTAAATATACTTTAAGCTTTATTTCACTTACATACATAAAGTTATGTACTGCGATAATTGAGGCAGAAATGAAGATATTGTTAAATTTGCATAAATATGAATATGTAAACTACACAAAGACAGCCCAACGAAAAAAATGAATTAACTTCATATATACTCTTTTAAAAATTCGATTTGAGAAAGGGGAAACATTTTGCTGATGCTTATACTTCTGGACGAATTTTCACTACTAAAAAACACGAATCTCATCCAATTAATGTTCCCATTTCCTATATTTTTATTGCTACAGCGTTATACCGAGAAACTCTCTGTATGATACATTGATATGCTGACGGAATGCCCTAGCTCAACGCGTAAATCGATTTGCGCGTTGCTTTTAGGCGTCTGCAGCGTGCGCGCTCTGCGAAACTGTCACGCAAAATGTTCACTCTACAACCGAGCTGCACCCTATTCCCTAGCATCGCGCATCTCATCAATTACGTATGACTTGCAAGAGATTCGTTGAGAAGGATTATACTATCTTATGATACATAGAATAATGTACACGTAGTTAGTTGTTTACTTCGTTCCTTGACCTCTTCTTCCCTCCTTATCAGCATTGCATGGAAGGATGTTACTGTTAGCGTAATTTTATCCCGTGTATACATTAAGACGAGACCAAAAGTACTCTATTGAAAAAAATTGACGTTCATGCGATCCAACTACGATGATGCGCGGTACTGCCGTAGATTGGATACCGAATATGGTGACGGAAATGATTGCAATCTGAGGGAAATTAAATGTTTATTTTATACGGTACGATATGAAAAAATTTCAGTGAGTTTAGTTTGGTTTTAAATAGTTGACTTCAAAGAAAACAATGAGGAATATTTTTGACCCATAACACGCTTCGCTGGGAAGTTGCAATTCATTTTACGAACAAATAGAGCAAGTCCCGTCGTTTCTGGCAAGGGTCGTATACGCTTTTAGAATCGCTTGGTAACTTCAACTCTCTATGGGACACGGTAGCATTCACGCGATGGACACGCGGATGAACGGAATGCCTGATAGTTTATTCTTGGGAGATTATTTTATTGCACGGTGCTCCTACTAACTACATAGCACAATGATCAGCTCGTTTCACCAAGAATTAACCGCGTGTACAGTGTTCAGTTCTCCAGTTAGCCCAACCTTCTCTATTACCATTTCTTTTAGAAAAAAAAAACTGCATGCAAATCTGCAGCCAGAGTGATATCCGTCTCATCCAGCGGCCTCTGAATCGTATTAACGAAAAAATTTAATTCAAGAGATATGTACTTTAATTATGATTCGAAGAAACTGCACTAAGAAAAGAAAATGCTAACACAGGACGTCGACCGTACCTCACCCTACCCCACTTCAGGTCCCCGGGCGAAGAAGTACATCATTCTAAGGATAAAATTTTGTTGGAAAACTTTGTAGACTTCTTCTGGGTTATAGACAGGGTGCGAGGGCTACTTGAGGCCATGTCGTTTTCAGTTCATTACACACTCGAGTGGCTAATAACATTTGTAACTTCAGATAACCCATTTAAATTAGGATGTTAACCAAAGAAATGAAAAGGCAGGTTATCACAGTTGCTTTAACTGCAAGTATGATATGTTGGGAGTTACGATTAGTAAAGGTTAAGTCATGCAAGCTGACCTTTTTTAACAGGGCCGTAGGGTTAATACTGTTGGATGCATTGCTGTTCTAAGGCTAGTCATGTAGGCATAGATAAATAAAGCAATCAATGGAAGGCCATACGTCTTTCACCAAAACTTGGTGCATTCTCACAATGCCAGAGTAACCCAAGATTGGTTTTCAGAGAATTCTTACAATCGTGTGATCCTCAAACATGCCAGGTTTAAATTCCAAGGACTATTACGTGAGCAGCGTCGTTGAAATGAAGACCAATCGACATCCTCATAACACCACAGCTTCACTGAAGGCCGCTATTTTTCAAGCTATGGGCGAAATGAATGAGGACCACACAAGTTCAGCTTTTGAACGGCTTCGGAGCAGCTTAGAAGAAGTCGTCGAAGCCAGAGGTAGCTTCATAGAATTTTTGGATAAAGAAGGATCACCAATGATATTTGTATAAATTTGGCTGGAAGATTTAAATCTTTGGCTCAAATTTGATGATTATTTAACATTCTAAAAATGTCCTCGAATAGCTTTCGCACCCTGTTTTATATTTCCCAAGCTTTCGGGCATAGCTTGACTGCAGGGGTGACCGAAATATACAATCGCGAAAGCTAAGAACATTCAACCCGCATTCTACGCACTAAAACTCGAGCACGTTGTTTGGAAATTAATAGATCCATACATCCTATCAACATCAAGATCGACTCTTCTATTACAGATGAAATGGAACCCAGGCTCAATTTCTGCCATCATGTGCTCGGACTCAATTCCGCGGCTTGTGGCTCATGAGGAACCAGACGCCAAGGGAGCCGCCCATAGGCAACAATTTGTCGCATCTGAAGTAGAACAAAAATTAATGGCCTCCCAAAAGCATCAGTTCATCGGAGGACGATCTACAGCAGCGACATCCCGCACAGCGAACAAATCGATGGATTTTCTAAAGTTTGCGGTAGCTAACTTTCGCATTTATGTAACTGTCAATGAGAAAATTATATTTATGCATTACACTTGCTAGTGAAATTTTCAAATTGCTTCAATATTTAGACCACCCATTAGAGCATACAATAAAGTTACCAATTGTTTGAAACGTATACCATACATACAAGCAGGCATCGAGTGTAACTCTTCCTCTGCTTTACAGAGGTCTTCCTTGAAAGATACCCTTACGAGTTCATAAAATAAATCTGGAGGGCTCGTAAGACTTCAAGTGGCGCATTGAGTAAATCAGACTGAACTACAAGCGCAGCAGCGGCCGAGGGCCCCTAACAATGTTGCCAGAATACATGGGACCTAGCGCGGGGCAGACGGCGCTTGTTAGCGGCAGCAGCGAAGTGACGACGCAGCGCTTCCTGGGGCACTCCAGCAGGCGAAATTGGCAGGCGAAGGGAGGAGGGGGAATTTGGCAGGAGGAGGGA
>VOMN01003530.1:0-19056 GCA_014899125.1 Orchestia grillus
TCTTCGTGATTCCTCATTTGATTGTAAACCTGTATCTGATATAAATTTATTGTGGTAAATAAATGTTTCTAAATGTTTCCTATACTTGAAGGTAGTTCTAAAATTTTGCCCTGATGCTCATGATCCTACGTTATCAAAATGTATTTTAATTCGTTCCCCTTAAGCCCACATTGAACAGTTGTGATGGTTCTGAGATATAAAACAATTAAGGTTAGGTGTTGAGCCTCTATAATATATTTTAAATTTGTATCCATTCTAGACCTTTGTGTAGTCATATTATTACTAATATACAACATATCTGGTCTTTTAGAGTGCCTACTAAAGATGAGTAAAGTACAGCTCGAAAGCTCAAGATTACGAAATTAAAACTGAAAACTAGCATGCATTTACTTACATTTGTTTTATGGTTTTTAATTAAAGCTCACATTTCCCCGTAATGCGAGTAGATCCATCGGTTGGAGTAAACTCTTTGGAAGAGTGATGGCAAAGTGGTGATGAATGTTTTTTATTTTACGCAATGCAGTTTTGCGAATGCTTCTGATATCCCTAGAGTTTTTATTTAACTCAAATCATACCCTAGCATTCCAATTGCTCAGAATTTTTTTTTTCCCCGATGTGGAAACACTGGGCAACTTGGTAATTGAGTTACAGTAAGTAGACACAGGGTTAAATCTCGAAGGGAAATTTGGGATTTCATTGAGGAAACAAATATACACTACAGTATTAATGATGGAACACAAATTTAAGTAATATTCGATGAAATGATAATCACATTATTGAGTAAAATATTTGAAGTTCTACGCTACAAGTTGTAACTCAAAAATAATTTTTTTAATGACACTGTGCAGTAGGTTAGGGATTTAGTTTATCATACATATTTTTTTCCATTGAAAATAGCCAAAAAGGTATGCTGTATGTTCTCTGTATCCTCTCGGTGAGAAATGTATACGGATTTATATCTCCATCCTTTCATTTATACCCATGTTCTATAGGATAGGTTGGTTAAGAATGATGAAATGAGTTTGAGAGGACATAATACAATTTCATTATTTGACTTTATGTTGAAATGGCTCATCATTTTCTGATATAACATGCCGTACAAAATTCCGGAAGCTCGGAGAAACTGTCTCCCTGCGCTGAGATCCAAATACCTTTTTAGGAACTTTTATCAACCTTTTTAAAACCACAGCTAGAGTAGCGTTTTTTTATCAATGTATGTGTTCAGGGGAAGTAGTTTCAAAATTCGAATATGTGTAATTTATTCGATTTTGTTCAAATTCTTTTTAATTATGAAGGTGTACTGAAATCAGTGAGCTGGGTTCATACGTGAGCTAAAAAGCTAAAATATAACAATGCAACTGTGTTCTGTAATTTTGTGCTGTACAAAATTTCCAGCACTGCTATTTTGGGAGTCAAATAATACAATCATAATTGTTTTCAACGTTTAATGTATTAATTTATTCCAAGTAATTTGAATTTAGCTGCGTACTGAAATCAAATAAGAGATAACAAATAATGAATTGGACTCAGGATACACACATGCATACACACACTCACCAACTTGCGGCACCAATTAACAGAAAAGTAAGTCAAGGCAACGTACTCGAATGTAAAGAAAAATGAGGATTTTTAAATTGACGTCCGCAGCTGTGCGAAAGAATGGCTAAGGCTTTAAAACACTTACATTCTTCTTGTGAAAACTTTTATAATATTTCTTGTAGCATGAAAATAGATGAGAGGCGTTAACTTGAAAAGCACGTCAACATAGATCCGCTTTATAAAAGACACACATAACACAAGCCGCGCCCTTCCAACCATTCCAGTGCTAACACTGCTTGACTGATTCCACGTGATACTTGTATAACGCACGCGTAGCAGCTTTTTTCAGAGTACTAATTCGAGTGCGGTGGGTTCAGATGAGTCAAATGAGGCTTTAGTTCGCACCAATGTCGAAGAAGAATTCTTTCGGACGGGAAGTTTCTTTTTCACTAGCATCCACTTTTTTTCCCTCACAGATAATTAAATTAATTATTCAATTTCTTGAGTAGTTAGTGATAGCGGTCTATAAGAACAAGTGAACTAAAAATTTCAAAATGCAATACTATATACGTACTAAAATTTCACTTTGTTCATGTGACTCGGTTGAAAACCATAGTTTTTCGTGCATTTGTTATTAAATGGAATGAAATAAAAGGAGTTCAATGAGTCTCCAAACTTACCTCTCTTTAGTGTAACTGTACTACAGAATGAAACTTAATAAACGCTCAAAACAAAAACTAAGTTTCATAAGAACAATGGGCATTTTCTTTCTGTTTGCACTAACAGGAGTAAGAAAATGACACTAAATTGCGAGGGACAAAAATTACTTCGCATAGCTTAATTAAATATTGGAGTTTGAAAAGACGAACGAATCGAGCACTTCTGTGTTATCAGCGAGTCCTATTATTCCCGTGTAAATATTGACGAACTCAAGTGTCTTCATGTGAAGCCCTGCCTACTTTTGGTGAAATATCTTCTAGTAAAGATGAAATAAATATATAGGAATCATTAACTAATTCTTTTGACGGATATACCATTAAAATAATAAGTGAATGCCGCTTGTTGTTGTGGGCTTGTTTGGAATCGTATATAAACTCATTTCATGGTCTATGGGCCATTAAAATAACAAACTATTTAATTTTCAAGGAAAAAGTACTTGACATGCCTAAGTTAATTAATGGAAGGATTTTGTAAGGTGATTACTTCACAGGACTCAGATAACCCATAACCATATTTCGTTTCATTCGAATGAACCGTGAACAGAAGCTTTAAGAGTTAAGCAGTCATTGAATTGTCTGACAAATTTCATAACTGCTTTTTGGAAAACGGGAATTAGACTCAAACCTCAAAGTCCCTCGTGTTGAAATGTTCTTCTCTCGAAAAGGTAATCCGATTATTCTCCCATGAAGAATACCGAATTGACCGATTATTATTTTGTAAAGCAAAGAAATATGAAACTCTTATGTGAGAGAGTTACGCTAACCGTATTACGACCCAAAATGTTTTTATTAAATAATTTGCTGGTTGTTGACAGATTAACAATATATATATGAAAGGGATTTAAAGATCGCTAAATATATATATATATATATATATTTAGTAAATTAATGCAGACAGTAAATAAATGTAAGTTGTAAATTTATTTATTTGTAATTTGTGATCGAAAATGATTATTAATTTGTAAATTAATGTACACTTTACCACGTCCCATACATTTCCGTTGCCCGCTCCTCCACCCAACAGTCTTAATCCTAGAAGGATCATAGTCATTCCTCAAGGACAGTCAAAATAATCCAGTTTCTTTAGAATCGCATGGTTTCATTCAGAACTAGGATGAACATGCACAAAAGTGTATTAAACATGAACGACTGTGCACGTAAAGTTTCGTTCGTTTAAAAAGTAAGTTGGTCCTCATAGGGTCGAGGCTCGGCCACCCCGTGGAACAGAAGCGGGATCCCGTGTCCCGTGTTCCTTTGTTTGCCAGCGTAGGATTTCCATCCGTCCTGTTGCTGTTGATTGGTTCCCGGATCTAGTGTCCCCGGTCTGTCACGGGATACTCTGGGGTTATATCCGACGTCTTAAAAAAGAAAACGGGTCCACGTACAGCGGTAATTAGTCGATCACGCTCACCTCTATTGTTTGTGCGAGTTTGACCACAACGTGGATGTTGTACCCTATTTTATGACCGTTTCGATCACAGAAGAAGACGCTCCTTGAAGCCGTGAAAGAAGTGTGTCACAAAAATTTCCTCCGAACAATGCAAGACGCCTAAAATGATTGATGGATACTCCAAGGTGAAGAAAGGAGCAATATGGTTCTAATCGTGATGTGCTTAATTACGTCTCTTGTTATGTTGAAGTAGCAGTTTACTTCCTAATATATTTAAAAAATATATTTATGTGGCAATATACAAAGCTCACTCGCAGAAGGTCAGTATCGTTAAAAGTTAACATATGTGGAGCGTCAAATCTGCCCTTTTATAGGAGAATCAAATTTTTAAAAAGGAGGTGATGATTATCTGTAATAGAGCAATCTGTTCAATAATGATCGCATTCAAAACGCGCAGGGGAAATTTTTCAATCAGAATTAGTTCCACAGGGTGCCATGTCGTGTTCAATAGATTGAACGATGCTCAATTATCATTGAATTGTACTATAGCAAGCTAGATTTAGGTTAATATTCAAACAAACAACTCTGCAGGGCTCACATGCAATATAAATGTAAAAGCCAGCTTGTGTGCATTGTAAATCTGGCTCTTGGTAAATATTCCATAGTTTCTAAATTGAAAGTAAATTGTAACTTAAACTAAACTAAAGTAAACTGATCTTAACTGAAACTAAACTAAACTAAACTTCATTAAAAGTAAATATTATGAGTAGGCGAACTCTCTTGAGTTAACAAGAAAAAAATATGAGTTATGTTTTGTTGTTTGAGTCCTCTCATGATGAGCTGTCTATCAATATTACAGAAGAATTTATTCATTATCGCCGCATTCAATCAGCATTTAAATTACTGACTCATTATTAACAAAGGCTTAGAGTATTTATACATAGGAAATTTATGACATCATAAAGTGTTTACGTGTCAACGGAGCTCTGCTTCATGACTCGAGTAGACAAATTGTCTGGTAGATGTTCATAGAAGACGATGGAAAAACTTTTAGGAGTAAATGTTTGTCTCTTAATGGCATGGTCATACTCAAATTTAAATTCTGAACGAGAGCTCTAAACAATTTGTAGCTGTTTGTTTGAAAATGGCTTAGCTCTAATATGGGACCATTCGTTCAAAATTTATAAAATAATTGATTTAATCAACTGCTGTAAAAATATCACTATCTGAGTGTTGCATCATTGGTTTAGTTATGTACGTTTTGAGTCATAGACGTGAAAAACAAACGAGTAAGACGTTGAGATATTTACTGATAAATGTGTACCGTTGCAGTCAGCCACCTCAGCTGGCATACAGTTCTCGAAACTTCTACGAGGTCTCGAGCTGACGTGACGCGAGTGTCAGAAACCTGGAAAGCAGAGAGTGTACATTAACAGTGCTAACAATTGGAGATATTATTGTGAATTTAGTTACAAGACATTCTTCAGTGAGCTCGGTGAGTTTTTTGTGAAACTTTCTTGCAAGAATATTGAATTATAAGTAAGCATTACGGGCCTCTTGGTCTGAAGTGACAAGAAATAGTTTCAAGCCATAGATGAAGACATCATTATTTGCCTTTAGGGTCGTTAGCCAATGCGGGAAATGAAGAAACGTGCATTAATGATGATTTATTTCCCCTCCGACGTCTCAATTGATTTTTAAGTTCCGAGAAATATATACCGAGAAATACCTTGTTACTCTGCACTGAACATTCTGAGCGTTCACAACTCTTTTTATGAGATGGTTATTGAAATCATTTATTGGCGATCTTTGCACCGTTCTCATAATAAATTACTCATTTTTTTAGTCAGATGATAAACACGGACGCGCGAAATAATTTTATTCTCAAATGAAAACATTCTGGCTGAGGCGTCGCGTCTCGACGCCTCTCGTGCTGCTGGCGCTGCTACGTCAACCGCTAGTGCGCCTCGATTCTCTGTGGCAGGCGTTCGATCAGCCAAGTATTTATTCCCTTGGGAGCAATCATTTTTGCGTTTGCTTGTTCGTTTGTTCACGTTAACCGTAAACAATAAAAGCTTTCCATCGGTGGCGATGTTTCAACACAGACCCGCGAGGAAATTTCTTTCCGACCTTTTCCGGTAATTTTTTATTTCGTGGTTACGCTTAACCATAAAACCCTTGACAGTCGACATTATGCGGCACATATTTTTAATTTAAACTAAACAGCCCGTGATCCGTTGGGTCAAATAAAATTGATCAAANGTGTGCACGGTTTCAAGAAAGCAAGCAAGCAAGACGACCAGAGTTTTATATAGAAGATAGATAGACTAGATAGATAGATAGATGAAACAACACGTTTCTACAAGAACACCAGTCCTCAGGTGTGCCGGGATGATCTTTGCATTGCTTGTTCAGGAGAAATTCGTGTAGAATTGTGGATCTTTCTCGACGGTGAGTTCAATTTACATTCAGAATTATTTTTAAAGACTCATTTTAAATATTCATTGAGACGTGGAGATTTTACACGGATTGGAGCCAGGATGCAGCACTGTGGTGCAGTGGATTGACTATCGCGAGCTTTGCGCAAGGCGCTGGCCACCCGTCGTGCTGGGATGCCTTTTGTTTCGAGTGTTTCCGTTCTTGACAGCGTTTTGGGCCGAATTTTGTGACGTATTATCAACTCTACACTCATTGTATAAGAAGCGTTTTTTCAAGTTTTCATTTTTTAGTTTTTGGTAGACTTTTTTTTGTGAAATTCAATTCACAAATAACGAGGTTCCACAGTACATCGGGTAAAGTGTTGTGTACAAAAAACTTAAAATTGTAAGTCTCATTTCCTCTTCCGTTTAATTTTCTATTAATATAGGCAGCTCTTTGGGAAGCATTGTGACCGAGCTGGAACTCATACAAGAAAAGTAAACGAAAGTCTTCTTTTTGCAAATTAAATTTAAAACTATGGGCTTTATGCGCTTCAATTATGTATTGTGCAAAAAACAGGTAAAAATAATTCAAGAGCATATATCAATCATATAATATGTTGAAACATGCCTGACTTACAATGAAAATACTATGATGAAGTCAAATTTCAAAACACAATTTCCAAAACGGACATTATTTTCCGTACGATCTAAAGCATATAGTAACACCGTGTGTTATGTAACGCACCGGTAATGTATATACGAGTATAACATCACTAGCATAGCACAGGTACACATTAACACCTAGTATACGTACTAAGGACATCTAGCGTTGCATCAAACACCGCTATACAGGATGGCGCCAAAGTCACTTCACCATTTTGAACATTTATTACACGGCAACGAATACAGCTACAAAAACAAGTTACGTGTGAAATAAAAGAGAAAGGCGTAAAATGTTATTATTCAAGTAGGATATTCTTCAAATATTCTCTATTATTATTTAAACGCAGGCGTATTCTGCGTACAGTGTTTTCCATGACTTTTTCGAAAATATCTGCAACTAACGTTCCATTGCGAAAGAAAAAATTTTCCTCTACCTTTGCTCGTTGGTCCTTGATGTATTTCAGCATTTTTGGGATATGATAATTGCGTAAATTTTTATTACAAAATATGCTTCAAATCCGCATAATTAATACAGGATAAAACTTAAAAATTTTCTCTTTCGTTTCATACGTAACGCATTTTTATAGTTCTATTAGTTGTCGTGTGATCAATGTTTAATACGGCGAAGTGACTTCTGGGCCACCCTTTGTATACATCTGTCGCAACCCTTAGTACATATAGTAAAAACGAACGTTCTGATGCCTGTGCGTGAAAACCCATGCCTGTAAGTGTGACTGTTTTATTTCTGGTTGCTTTCTTCCATCCGCTCTATAGGCAGTGGGTTGTAGTTTTGATGGTGGTCCCTGGACCCAGGTAATATTTATAATTTTATTCGCCTCGTCCTGGCCTCCTATATCGCGTATCGTTGATTGCCTGTGCGTGATTGGTGTCCTACGGCACGGAACTTGAGTAAAACCCTAGAATGGGTCACTTTGTTTGTTTGTGTTCCTATATTCTTTTCTATCCTATTCTTAGCTATTCTATTCAAATTTTGCAAGAGGCACCAATGTACACACTCTGTAATACCGTACGTCGCACCAGACGCAGGTCAGCACGAGTTGCAGCAGACACACACAGACAGACCGTACAAGAACCAACACGTTCGCCGCCTCAGGCCTACGCGGGGTGGTTGCTCTCTCCCGCTACGCATGCTCAGGTGAGTACCCCAACCCTTTCTTCTGCCTCTTGTGTTCAATTTTGCGAGTGCCCATCTCTGTGTCGGCCTCTTATTTGTTACGAATATGCATTTATAAGTTTGTGAAATGTATTGTATGTATACTTTACCTCTCCTGAGGATTGTGTTTCGCATTTAAACTTCCCTGGACTGTTTTTTCGTATTTTCAATCTTACAAAACAATGCTACAGCGTTTTTTCAACATGCATCTCCGTGAACTTCAATGGACCTCGAGAACAGGTGCGTACGCTTTCACGAAGTTTCCAGTTCCTGATTTAATGTGAAATGAGGCATTCCTTCTCATTGAAAATTCGATGTGAGTTTCGTTTGCAAACTCCAATGACCTTAGTACAGGTTTATATGCAATTGGCAAATTTTGTACCCAATTCCGTGGTAACCTTGCGTTTTCAGTTCATAAAGCCTTGTGAGTTACTGGTTGTTATTACGCTCCTTGCGACTGTAAAATTTTAGGATGTTCCATGACAATATTTATCGTTTTCGCTCATAAATTTCCGTTTAATTTAAATTGCCACAACGCAGCCTTGTAATGTGTAACAAGGTACTGATAGTTCGACCGCGTGGAACCAGTAAGTTTGCAGTCGTGTTAATTTTCCGATATTCTTTTTTGACCTGAGGTGATTGTTTTCTATGTACGCTGGTGCGCTCCGTTGTATTGGACACTAAGCAAAAATCTGATGCCGTTTATCGTATGCATTTGGGAAACCCATCATAAAATTTCTATAAATCTATCTTTACTTCACAAGCGCCAGCAAATTTAATCAATATTTTCGATAAAGGTTTCGAAATCTATTGGATAAATAAATATCCGATTGGGAAACGCTGCTGATGAAATCAAAGAGGACACCTGAATCACAATAGACTACAAGCGTTGGCAGGCTAGTTTCGGGTTATGCACCTTGTCTGCGCGTGCTGTGAACTATATCAACTAGGCAGCATTGCACACACATGTCGGCCGTAGTGTTAAAGCCCGGAAGGGTTTACTGCAAAATGAGCGCAATATCCATTAATACCGGCGTCATAGATTCAGGCTTGAAAGCAACACCTGAGTGAAATAGTGACCGGACGTACCTATTTTATAAGTTTCATGGATTTCACACGACTGTGACGCAGGTTTACTTTAACGCAGGTTATTACTTTGCATGATGTAAGGCCAGCAGTCGCTTCTTGTTTACTTTTGATAGTATTGGAATAGATGCACCTACGGACAATTTTTCATTTCAATGCCGAATATTTGCTCATTTAATGTAGGATGAACGAAGAAAGAGACGCTTTTGTACACGTTTATACATTCAACGTTTACGATCCAGTTTCACCCAGAAATTTTACCAATCTTTCATGACTTTATTAATGCTTGAATCAGAGTCGCGAGTGACAGCTGTAGAAGCTCAGATTTCGAGGCAATGCAGTGTGCATCAGCTCCCACCTCAGCTAAAGGGTAAAGTAGAGTGACTCCGAGGTGGTGTGTTGTGTTGGGTGTCATCCTGTGATTGATCTAACCTGATTTTTGAGACAAGGGCAAAGAAGGGAGCACGAGTCTCTGAATAGTATGGAATTGATAACATAAATCATAACTGCCATTTTTAGCGTTCTACCAAGTAAGAGTATTTTATTGTGTAAGACCCATATAAAATAGTTAGAACATAAAAATGCACGGTGCGTACAAATTGTTTTTTCTAAACTTATGCTTGGTCTCCCAGTGCAGCGACTTCTCTTGGAAACTATTTTTCAGGTAAGTTTATTCATAGAATAGCACGACGAGTGCCGTTATATGAGCAATTGTCCACCACAGAAGCACGACTGAACAAGTACGGCCAGGTTCCAACAAATAACAGCAGGGAGAAAAGCGCCAGCCCGCTCTCCTACTCGGTAGGCCAGTATTGCATCATCTCTCCCAAGCAGGCAATCTGCGTTCACCCATTTCTAGCGGGAAAATAAAGGTTTTTCTAAGTGTTCTCAAATCCGCGACGGAACTTGATGATGATAATCTGAATTCGTATTTACTGATTGTGTGATCAACATAATTTTTAAAACGAAGTAGGCGACGTTCTCCAATTTTGCGAAACAGCTACAATGGGAACCTGACCTGGTGCTAGTATTGCGACGACGGATACATTATTCGAAATGGGTTAGGCTCGAAATGAAATCTCTTCCAAGGGCAGTTATATTGAAGATTTGATTTTTCTGTGATATATATTTTTTTCTCCCAGAATAATTTTACGGATTATCCAGCGTCGGTTTTTTATGATTACGTAGAGATTGATTTCCTTCTTCCCCTTATCTCCTCCTATCGTGGTGATGACAGACACGTTATCAATCTCCATGTGGGTGCATTTATTTATGCCTCATCAATATGTCTACGAACTCATCAATATGTCTGCGGCTGAACGTTTGCACTTTTGTTGCTCTTCAAGCAGGAACGAATAGTTCTCGAAATATGTGCTGCTTGTTTTATGCACAATTTAAATTGTGTTAAGAATTTTGAGTTTCAGGTATTCGAAAAATGGGTTCTAGAGACAAAAGCGTGTATTTGGAATACTGGGAACCAAAAATTGTAACACGAGTGAAATCGAGCATACAGCAAATGTACATCAGGGCTTACTTATCTTTGTTTAGTACTGCTACAAACGTACAAACTGGGGTCGAACTACGAACATAAAATGTTTCTACCAGGATTCCAAAACATCCACAGGTTGTCTGCGTGTCATGGAAGCTCAATATTTCAGTACAAATTTTGCAGTACTTTGTCATCATTATTTTACATTCTTTGTTCTCAAGGAAAAGCCAATGAACGCGATCACTATCGTTATATTATTGATGTACGAGTACACTCTAAAGGCGATGATTTCTATCATGTTCCCGCCCTGTTTTGATGATATAACTGAGCGAAATTGAACTACATAATTTACAACACTCTTCTAGCAATCTTCGCTCTTTTTCTGACCTTTAAACATTGTATTGAATCCGTCCTATAAAGAATTTAAAGATTAAATGTGCGTATATACTCGTATATATCTGTCGTTTACTATGTGTTTCCTACTTAAAACTTACAGGTTTTAATATTAGCAATAAACATTAACACTCTCGTGACTTAGACGTGTGGTAAGAGTAGCAAGTCTTTTTCTTAAATAAAATTACGAAGTTTTATTTGCATGTTGTTATCGATGAGCCATGCCAACGAAATTTGTTGAGGATTCATTCTAGCTCATCAGTTGCGTTTCCCTTACGATATGGTGGACGGTTGTAGTACTATAGTTCTCTCACGCTTATCAATGGAAGTTTGAGCGAGCACTTGCGCTTTGTTAAACGATACGAAGTAGACGAAAATAATATTTCATGCATAGTATCAATTTACTCATTACTTGAAATGAACTGCTGTAAAACCCAAATCGTTTACATTCTGTTCGGCAGTCAGAACTCATTACAATTCTTCAGCCTAAAAATGAATTTCCATTTTCTGCTAAGCTTTTCGGAATTTCCTTAGCTCATTCCAAAGTATAAGTTGCTGGGGCGGGCGCTTGCAGTGAGAGAAATCGGAGAGGAACTTCCTTCCATTCTCTCCGGCGGAGAAATTGCGCTCTTGTGCATGAGGTCCTTCACCAGACTCCAAGCGCTGGAGTCAGGGACGTCTCGAGCACCGAATGCCATCGTAGGTACGCTGTCTAGACCCAAGATAACGCCCGAGTTAGGAATAGCGTCCCTGTAGTGGAGAGACTCTCCTGGTCTATGAATGCAGGCCTTTTTTTATGTAGGAGTACCTGATCTAAACGCCAGTGAACGGTACCCGGGTGATCTCTTGGCAAGCGCGCTCATGACACGTAAAAAGGCAGGCGATTTTAGTGGGGTGTGATGAATGACATGGAAATTATTTGCAATTTCGACATTGTTCAGGCACGATCTTCGGAAACTCCATTTTTCCTCGAAATTTGACGTGACGACAGCACTATTGACTGTAAAAATAGCACGTAATATCGAGATAGTACATGGATGATCGTCCCCAAACGTGTTCAAGGTTGTCGAGTGCGGCGCATGTCTGAGGAGCGCAGAGGGCGCTACCGCCTGGCCTTCTCCGCGACTTGTCTGTTGCGTCACTCGTTAGCGCCTCGCACGCACGGGGTGCCACTTGAACAAAATCTGTGCATTTGTTGTGCATGCGAGCTTTGATTTATGCCATAGGACCAAATATATATTGCGATAGGGCCTTATAAACACGCCAGCGCTCGCACGTACGGGGGTGCCACATGAACAAAATCTGTACATTAAATAGCCATAGGACCAAACACATCATACGATAGGACCTTATAAAACACCCCAGGGCTAACAGGCGCAGGGGATGCCCTAAAATTTTTAGATTTCTTGAATGTGCTAGTTTGAATTTATGCAATTGAAGTATATGAAAAGAATGTGATCATTTCGCTTTTGTGTCAGCTGTAATTTAATTGTTGGAATATTTAAATAGAATCTCAATATTTACTCCTTGTGCGATCTTCAACTTTTACAATTGAACCACGTAAACAAATTTTCAATATTTATTGAATGTACGAGTTTCATATGCGCAATTAAATCATATCTGGAAAACTCAACACGTAATTATGTGAGTAATTTAATTTACACAAATACACATAAACAAAATCTAAATATTAACAGTATTTGCCTGCGTTTCTTCCTGCAATTGACCATGTAAACAAAATGTAGACACTCTCAGTATGTACCAGTTTTAATGTTTTTAATTTAGCAATGTGACAAAATTCGAGCACTTACTTCACATGTCAGCTTTATTGTCTGCATTCGAACAATTGGACAACATCTTGACAAATGCTGTGTGAACATTTTTCTACAATTCCTCCACTTTCAATTCTTGTTAACAATTACCAGCGTCTGAAGCTAGACGTAGAAATTAGCAGCATTGAAGTAATTTGTGCGCTATGGGCCAGGCACCACCAGCTGGCTTAGCTAGGCGATTCTGCCAATAGCAAAAATAACTAAAGTAGATCCATGGATTCGAAAGAGTCTAACTTCGCAGTGACAGGGCTAGAACAGGGACATTTAGCCACTTATTGCACTTTCTTCATAGGCTAATGGACGCTGGATTTTTCGCTCAAAAGATGAATAGCAGTACGTAACTTTTCTCTAGTTGTTTGCTACTCATATCAATATTTAATAATTTTGTGCAATACTTTGTTAGCAGGTTTAATGTAATTGAATTTGTTTCATGAGGGCAACAAGAGCAGAGGCTAGTTTTTCCAATTGAGGTTACTTCATTACTACGGGAAAATATGTTGTCTGTCCCACTCGTTGTCTGGGTACTTACGTACTCGTCTGTAAAGGATATCCCAAAAATATGCACTCAGTCGTTCATTACCTATTAAGTATGTTATATTCTAATGTAGGAGTTTCTACTTTAAACAATAAGATACAATTCTAAAGGGTGAATTTTAAGTAAATAAGGTGAACATAATAACAAAATGACATGGTTCTGTTGCATCTGAAATAAATTGTGTTGATTTACACATTATTTGGGATAGATAACCGTCTAATGAGCTTAATTCAGGAAACGATAAAATAGCAAAGTAAAATGGGTTCATCACAACTGCAACAAAATTATGAGAAAAATGGGCTGTGAGGAATGGGGGCACATGTTGTCAGACACCTTGTTGACATCATGCTGAACATCCTCCGGAGCTTCGTACGAAGGAATCTTGTGTGTTTGTGAAAATCTCGGTTTTGTTGACTAATTGGTTTTATCTCTGTATTTTCGATAATATTTTAGTCTTACGGGAATTTCCCAAGCGTCACTTCGGAAAACTATTTGTATTGGTAGTAGTAGTAATAGTAGTAAGCGTAGCAGCGCTCTGTAGTAACTCAGACTACTTCGCACCGAAAGAGAGGGAGCCATAGTATAAACTTAGGAGAACGGCGATTTCATGCACTGAGAGATAAAAAATGATCAGTGAAAAAGCTATGATAATCGAAAGAAGCAAAGTGGGCATGAAAGATAGAAGTCCCGAAGGTCTAGCTAAAGCCGAGCGAAGCTAGCTATATCTCTCTGGGGATGCTAGTCACCATGGCATGGTTAGACCAGCCTGACTAACCGAACCCTATTGTCTATCGCATACCCACCCTGGGGTTCAAAAAATTACACCTTATTTTTAAACGTTTAGACTATTAATAGTTTCTATCCCATCCTTTTTAAGGTGTATCTATTTTAGGTTCATTTACACCCAATTCTGCCTTCTTATTTCAATCGTATCCGAAGGATTAAATATTCAATAAATCGTGTCAAATTAATTTGATAAGATCTACGTCTATATACTAAGCTGTGATATATTTTAGCGTTTTCAATCATATACCTTGAAAAGTAAACAACGATGATTAAAAACGCAGGAATTCATTCCAGCGGAGCATTCGACGTACACCAGACCGCAGTACACTCGAGTATCTCGTACATGCGCGGTGCGTGCATATCCGCTGCTGACGTCACATTCTATCTGAAATTCCAACTTGAAGCTCACATTTCCGTCGAGTGTGGGCTTTCTGAGAACACAGGAAAGCTTCGCATTGGCGTAGTTTCCAGTATGATATGCTTGATTTTATCATCAAGTTCAATATTCCCCTTGACAACACGTTTTTTTACGGTTTTATCTGAGTCAAGGATAGGCGAAGATTTCCTCACCCTATTGTGCATATATGTGGATGCTAAGGGCACTCAATTCTTCTAAGTGACCTACAGAGAATAATTCATTTAATTTAGTGCGTCTAATAACCACTTTGCCTCTATGTGCCTCTAAAACTATGGAGAGCTTCAAATTTCTGAAAATTTTTAGAATTTCCTAAAAATTGTAGCTAGAAATTCCCCACAGGAGTTCTATTTACCTGATAACATATAGATTTCTTGTGTCTGTATGTCGTGGAGAAAAATCAATTCTAATTTACCAATCGCTTTGATCTTGAGTGTCCAAAGCATAGCGTATAAAACAAGTGCTACGGCTGCAGAGTTCCTATTACGTGAACCGCATTTAAAAATTCTGGTCCCAGTAAGGGCCATGAAAAAACAGCGCGTCAGAACCCAGAGGCATGTCTATTGGGAGTGGTACCATTTTGCACGGGACCCAAGCTAACGAATGCGCCAGAGTTGAGGGCTTAATGAATCGCTCATCTCTTCAATAAATAAGTCGTATTACATGCCCGAGAATTCAGCGATGCCCGTACACTAAGTAGTTGTAGTAGTAGTGGTAATGATATCAGCGCTTCAGTAATTCAAACCATCTCCCACCGAAAGAGTAAAGACCATTTAGTATGGACTTTGAGAACGGGGAATCTATGCACAAGGTGTGTTCCCACACAAGATCCTCTGCGCATGGAAACAGCTAGTCAAAGAGGAAGAGGAAGAAAAAACTAATAAGAAATAGCAATGAAGGAATGAAAACGGAAAGAAGCAAAGTGGGCACGAAAGATAGAAGTCCTAAAGGCCTATCTTAAGCTGAGGTAGCCAAGCAGTGCTCCCCTGGGGGTGCTAGTCCCCATAACATAGGATAGACAAACCTAACTAACCTACCCCTATTGCCTATGGCCTATCCTAAGCCCCATGAGGGGTCTGTACACTAAGCAGAAGAAAAAACAGAAGACGAAACCAAATTTCGCTGGCAAATTTTGCGAGTTTGAAGAAAATAATTTTACTAATGAGCCATAAATGCACGAGAATTTATCAGTGCCAAGATACACGTTGGAACAGCTTCGTAGGAAGGATGTGAGCCAAAGATGAAGTGGAGGGCACGGATGTTTGTGAGGTTCGATGATGCTTTTCGAGAAGTAAGCACTTGAAAGCCATGTTCACCCACTAAAGCTAAAGAACATGTCGGAAAAAGCTCAAAGATATGAATACATGTACAAAATACCCTACTTCTGCCGAACACTTCTTCATAAATTAATATCACAAAGAGTTACGTGATAAGGCGCACTTTATGAGGGCGATCGCTAAGCTTTTCCTTGACTTGTAGTTTTAACACATTTTTGCTACAGGAGACCCCGTTTTTTAAAGGCCATTTTAATTGGAAATCCATTACTAGGGTTTGTTTAAACTGACTTTCCTAGCCCCCAATTTATTTTCCCAGCCCCTAACAAAGCATATTTTCCAGATTTCGATAACTAGGATCATTTTCTCTCTGAGCTCGATAAAAACCTATACCACCCAATGTGTTCACATTCCCATACTCACAACCACTGCATACAAATAATTTATAAGTTCAGGCCGATGCTGAGACTTTAGTGTAAGGTTACATCGATCCAAGTATAAACGATCAAAAGCTGCTGCTACCGGAAGTGTTGCTGCTTTCACTTTTACAATCGAGTTGCACGCGATGGACATAACAGCTCCACAAGTTGTAATCTTGTAGGTTAAAGATTTGGAAACATCCACTGGGTTGTTTATTAATTACCCGAGTTTTAACCTACAATATGGATCCTGGGCGTCCCTTATTCTAATAAATAAGTTGTAATCTCTGTGATTTAGCTATGTTAAGCAAAGCATCAATCGAAATCCCTTCGATCACTCCGGAAACTTTCGGTAATTAATTCACATAACCTTGATAACGGAAAAAATTTTTGAACAAAACCTAACCAGACAGCCAAGTCAGAGCAAGACCCTCTCATTTCGTTAAGGTTTTCTTTTTTAAGAACGGCTAGAAAACGTTCCGCAGTATTTCTCCGTGTTTTTCCTAGCTAGATCTACAGTATAGGTTTGCGATAGGCGCTTGTGCGAGCAGATGCAGTGAGTCATGGAGAACAAGCCTTCTTTTCTTACAATGTTTGCGTTGTTATCAGCGTCATTTCCGGCCCCAATGGCCACCTCCGAGATAACAGACATGCCGCCTTGCACTTACGCCCTTATTTTGCTCAGCCTCCAATAGAGATAAATAACATTATTTAAAGCCACGCTGATTTCAAACTCCTTGTATCTGATGTATGTTCTAGCAGCCAACGAATCGAGTTTGTATGATGTTGAGCATAGGTATTAGTTGAATTCTTATAATGTTGTTATAATATAATAAACAATAGTCAAATAATTCATCCAAAAGTGAATTTGAGATTTGAGAGCTTTTATAAGGTGCAATGTTTAAAATGAGCCTCGAGGGAAAGGTACTATTAAATTTTACCACTTTTTTCAATGTAATATTTTTCTTTATACACCAACTTACTGTTCAAGCCTCAGTCCCCACTGTTCATTCAGTTTTTGTTTGTTCATTATTGTTCCTTTTCTCCAAAGGTCGTGCAAAGAAGGTTTCATCTACAAACCCGCCATGTATCGTTTACTTTCTGTTCTGAACGTTACTCTTCCCGAACTATCTCCTAAATAATCACTCAATTTTTCGACTCGTTTTTCACTGTTTTATCCTCTTTCCGTAGTTAACCCCATGAGGATCACTGTTGAGCATTCTTTACGCTTCAGTTAACATATGTAGCCTAGCCCGTAATTCTTGTAGTTTCAATTATAATCTCACGAATAAACTTAATTTTTAGTAAAACGCAGTTCTAATGTAAAAGTTAATATGAAGGCCAAAGAAAACATACTGTTTCTAAAAAAGTTTGCTAAAAGCTAGAGCTTTCGAGCATTCTCTTGGCTCATTGTCAGTAGTCTGCAATAAGATCGAGAAAATACACGTCAAAAGGGCATTGGATACATAACTGCATTTTTGAAGTTTCACAACGGAGACATAGTAGTGAAAGAAAAGTACAGTTAACGCCGTCTCACTACTGTGTCTCCGGTGTGAAACTTTAGAAATGCATTAATTATGTATCCAATGTCCTTTTAATGTGTATTTTCTCGATCTTATTACAGACTACCGAGGAAGAGCAAGGAAAATGCTCGAAAGCTCTAGCTTTTAGTAAACTTTTTAGAAACAGTATGTTTTCTTTGGCCTTCATATTAGCTCTCATAGCTTCGTTCAAACTAGGATGAATATCCATGTAAGTGTACAAAATATGCATAACTTTTCTCCTCTCAATATTTCGTTAATTTAACTTCACTCTCCTCCCCGGTCCCTTTACGAACTTTGGTCTCGTCCGGTGGCCGCCTCGCCTGTACGAGAGCTCCCGGCCACTCGTGCAGGAAGAGGACTCCCTCCGCAGCGTCACGGCGCGTCTCTCGTCTCCGCTCCAGCGCGCCTCCGTCGCGCTTCATCGAAGCTTTCCGCCAAACTTGCTCTCTTTGCCTAACGTACCGCAGCCGCTGGCAACTACGAACACCGAACTTGCCAACGAACCTTTGCCTAGAAGTGCTTTTCATTTTAGTCGAGTTTCGGCTGATATCGAATTTCTACATCGAAAGTTGATTTTAAACGTTCAGTTTTCTTGAAAAATTATCTCATTTCATAAACATCGTAAAAATTCAGACTTACCGACAAACCTTCGCTAATAAATGCTTTTATTTTAATAGAGTTCTGGCTGATATCCAATTTTGACATCCAAGGTTAATTTGATACGTCACAATCTTTCTAAATAAATGTTCTCAGCAAAGAAATATTTCCGATAATGGAGAGAATGACTTCTTTGAAAACGTACGATTTTCATCGGTGTAACTGGAGCTTTTTTTCACTTGAAGGCCACCCATCCTTTGATGAGGCAGCGTGCTTTGTGAATTAAAGTTACATTGCGGATTTGAGGCACAAATTTTTGATTTGTATGAATTGAATCTCTGGTTGGAATGAAACGAAGTATTGCTTAATATGCACCAAGTATGTCCGTACATAGATCTGACACTGTAATTTAATGAAAAAATGAGAAATCTGGGCTCTTTTGGGTTCCTAAAAAAGCCTTAAGAAATTCGTGGTTTCTATGGAAGTACAAAATTAGAGCTAATAAGTTCTTCAGGCAAAAAAATTAGTCCCCTAGAACTAATATGGTATAGGACCTCCACGAACCCGAATAGTCTTGAAAATTCTGCATGGCATAGAGTCTTCAAGCGTCTTAATGTACACCTGGACGATTTTAAACCAATCTTCCATCAACTGATCTCGTGGTGCCTTGAATGCCTTGAATACCTTCAAGATGTTTGGGCTTTCACGCCCGGGCCACACTGGGGTGCCACAGCTTTGTGTGCATGATGTGCCTTCGCATATCCGCGAGCTGTTGAATAAG